>PVJN01029814.1:9701-26226 GCA_004026805.1 Lasiurus borealis
ATGACTGAAAACTTCCCACATCTGGTGAAAGAAATAGACTTACAAGTCCAGGAAGCACACAGAACCCCATATAAAAGGAATCCAAAGAGGACCACACCAAGACACATCATAATTAAAATACCAAGAGCAAAAGACAAAGAGAGAATATTAAAAGCAGCAAGAGAAAAACAGTTCATTACCTACAAGGGAGCACCCATACAATTGTCAGCTGATTTCTCAACAGAAACGATGCAGGCCTTACGGCAGTGGCAAGAAATATTCAATGAGATGAATAGCAAAAACCTACAACCAAGAATACTCTATCCAGCAAAGCTATCATTCAGAATTGAAGGGCAGATAAAGAGCTTCATAGAGAAGAAAAAGCTAAAGGAGTTCATCAATTCCAAACCGGTATTATATGAAATGCTGAAAGGTACTCTTTTAGAAGAGGAAGAAGAAAAAGGTAAAAGCCAAAAAATTATGAACAACAAATACATATCTATCAACAAGTGAATCTAAAAATTAAGTGAATTAAAAATTTGATCAATAGAATAAACTGGTGAATATAATAGAATCAGGAGCACAGAAAGGGAGTGGACTGATAATTCTCAGGGGGAAAGGGGTGAGGGGTATACAGGGAGAGACTGGACAAAAATCATACACCTATGGATGAGATCAATGGGAGGGAGGTAAGGGCAGAGGGAAGGGTGGGAGCTGGGTGGAGGGGTGCTATGGAGGGGAAAAAAGAGAAACAAATGTAATAATCTGAATAATAAAGATTTAATTTTTAAAAAATGTGTGGCATGATCTTCATTTGATTGACTGATTGATTATTGTTTGACAGTATTTTTTTTCTTAGTGAAGTAAAATTCACAAAACATAAAAGTAACCATTTTGGGTTTTTGGGTTACTTTTATCCAGTTGCACTTAGTACATTCACGATGTTGTGCAACCATCACTTCTGTCTAGTTTCAAAAGGAAACCTCATTCCCATTAAACAGTCACTCCCCATTCCCCTTCCTCCAACCCCTGTCAACCACTAATCTGCTTTCTGAATCTATGGAATAACTTATTCAGGATATTTCCTAGAAATGGGATTATATAATATGTGATATGTCTTTTTTTTTCACTTAGCATAATGTTTTCAGGGCTCATTCATGCTGTAACAGGTATCAGAATTTCATTCTGTTTTATAGCTTAATAATATCCCATTGTCTGTATAGCACATTTTGTTTGCCCACTTATCAACTGATGAACATGTGGATTATTTCCACCTTTTGTTTATTGTGAATAGTGCTGCTGTGAATGTTTGTGTATGAGATTTTGTTAGAGTACCTCTTTTCAGTTCTTTGGGGTATACATCTAGGAGTGGAATTGCTGGATCTTATAATAATTCTATGTTTAACTTGTTGAGAAACTGCCAAACTGTTTTTCCACAGTGACTGTATCATTTTTGTATATTCCCACCAGCAATATAAAAAGTTTTCAGTTTCTCCACATCCTCACTTATACTTTTTATTTTGCTTCTTTTTTTATTGTAGCCATCCTAATAAGTGTGAACTGATAGTTCATTACAACTTTGATTTGCATTTCCCTAACAACTAATGAGGTTGAGTATCTTTTTATGTGCTTGTTGACCATTTGTATATCTTCTTTGGGGAAATATCTCTTCAGGTCTTTTGCCCAGTTTTAAATTGAGTTATCTGTCATTTTGCTTTTTAACTATAAGAGTTCTCTCTTTGGTTTTTAAGTATATGCATGTGTATGTCTGTCATTCATTCAACAATATCTATAAATGTTTATTGAGCACCCACAATATAGCAGCCATTGGACAGTAGTAGTAGACAAGACAGACAAAATGCTTGCCTATAAATGCTAATCTAATAGGGGAGAGCGAAAATAAGAAGCAAATAAACAAAATCTACTCCGATTACAATAAATATTAAGAAGAAAGTAAAGTGATGTGAAAGAGTGAGAGGGCTTCTTTATTCGAGCTGTCAGGGGAGACCTCTCTCTTAGTAGGGAACATCTGGGCTGAGCAGAGATAACAAAGGACCAACCTTGTAAGGATCTGGGAGAAGGGATCCAGGCAGCGAGAACATTGGTGCAAAGGCCCTGAGGCCAAATGAGCTTGACGTGTTTAAGGAGCAGTGAGAAGGCCAGTGTAGCTGGAGCAGAGTGAGCACAGGAAAGAAAGATGTGTCAATAAAATCAGATATGGGGGACTGGACCATGTCTAAAAGCTGGATACACCAATCAACAATGGCAACTTCTAAAGAGATGCAGGTCTTCCCTTTCTACTTTACATATTTCTATTGTGTTTGATTTTCATAAAAAGCATGCATTTATTTTGTGAAAAATTTAATACAAAAAGCAAGGCATGCCCCAAAATAAAATATTTAATATAGAAACACATAAAGAATAAAATTAAAATTATCCATATGGCCAGACCCTGGGACCACGCCAGCAGTGGGGTATTTGTTTCTCTTCAGGAAAGACAATTTTGTACCAAGAAGCATAACCTTGGGCCCATGTAGGGTCCCCCTGAAGCCCTCCTAAAGGCACTCTCAAGGAACACAGCTCTGACATAAAATAGCTTCCAAAGTGGGCACAACCTTGGGCCCAGCATTTCCACTGGGTACTTGGACAATGTAAAAATGTTACAAGAACGGTGCCTGCCTCACCATTTATTGAGAAAAGTGGGAAACAGTTGAAATGCCCATTAAAGGGGGAGATGGTTGAATAAAATATGGGACATCCATACAATGAGATTTAAATGCTGTTATAATGATGTGGATCAATAGGTGTTAACAAGGAATGATCTTCTAGTTATGTTAGTAAGCAAACAAATGCTCATAAAACTACTAGAGGCCCAGTGCATGAAATTAGTGCACTGGGGGAGGAAGGAAGTCCCTCAGCCCTGTCTGTGCCCTCTTGCAGTCTAGGACCCCTCAGGGGATGTCTGCCTGCTGGCTTACACCTGCTCCCCTAAGGAGCAAGCCTAAGCCACTAGGCAGACATCCCTCTTGCAGTCCAGGACCCCGGCTCCTTACTCCCCTCCTCCCCCTGCTCGCTGCTCCTTACCACTCGGCTCACTGCTCCTCAGTGCTGCCATGGAGGTGGAAGAGGCTCCTGCCACCACCACTGCACTCATCAGCCATGAGCCCGGCTTCTGGCTGAGTGGCACTCCCCTTGTGGGAGTGCACTGACCACCAGGGAGCAGCTCCTGCATTGAGTGTCTGCCCCCTGGTGGTCATTCTGCCATAACAGTCACTTAGGCTTTCATTATATAAACTAGAGGCCTGGTGCACAAAATTCGTGCATGGATAGGGTCCCTAGGCCTGGCCAGCAATCAAGGCCCATCGGGGCCTTTCAGCTGCTGGCCAGGGCCTTCCTTCATTTTGCACCACCCCCTGATGGTCAGCACACATCATAGCGGGCGATTGATCTCCTGGTTGAACTCACCCGGGGACAATTTGAATATTAGGCTTTTATATCTATAATAATAAAAATGTAATATGCTAATTAGACTGGACATCCTTCTGGACAACCTTCCAGATGAAGCCAGGGCTGCGAGGGAAGTCCAGGTCATGGATGCTAGAGGAAAGCTGGGTCATGGATGCAGCCGGGGGAAAGAAGGCCTATTCTTGCATGAATTGTGCATCGGGTCTCTAGTTTTATTATATAGATTATATAGATATATATAGAATGACCCCATTTTGTAACATATATGTATATGTATATTTTGTATATATCTGTGTGTACATATTTACTGCATATATTTATTTGTACATGTGTATGCTTAAAATAGACCATAAAAATATACACCAGCTATTTCAGGGTAAGAATTACCAATGATATTTTTCTTTTTCAATATCTAATATTCCCACAAGTGAATATTACTTTGTACTTTTAAAAACTAAAACAAAACAGCATGCTAACTCAGCCTCACCAGTGCCTTTGCACTGGCAGTTCCCTATGCCTGGAATATTCTCCCCAAAATCCTCCACTTTCTCCAAGTCTTTGCTCAAATGTCATTTCTCCAGGAGCCTTCCTTCCCTCACCACTCTCCTTAAAATCGCCATCACACACCTCTCTCTCTCCCCTCTTCCCATGCTGCATGTCCCTCCTTTGTCTCACAGAACTTACCAACTTCTAACCTACTATGTAACTTATTTATTATATTTATCGTCTATAATTTCTTCTCCTTCCCACCTACCCTGTCCCTCAGCCCCACTGCGGCCCTCAGGCAGAAGTTCAGCTCCAAAAAGGCAAGAATTTTTTGTCTGTTTTGTTACCTGTTGATTCCTAGAACCTAGAACTGGGCTTGGAGTATATAGTGCAAGTTCAATAAATATTTGAGGGAGGGAGGGATGGATGGATGGATGGATGAAATATAAATAAGCAAATGGTTTTCCTTTAAAAGACTTCCATCCTCGCCTTTCTCTTTTTCCGAAGTGATGTTGAGATGGATCTGGCAAGCCTGGTGAGGGACAGGCGGCAGAAAAAATATCCCTCTCCCTGTTCAGATTTCTTTTCCCTTCATTTGCAAGCCAGAAGACAGCTGTGTTGAGTCCTAAAGTAGCACCGCCCCCTCCTGGAAAGTTTGAAGAACTGCGGCATTCAACTGTCCCAGATACAATTCATACTATTAAATCCAGGAATTTGGAAAGGAACAAAGTAGGGAGGTGATTGGGAGTGAAGCCCCCACGTTTTCCTCTGAGCAACCAGATAAACCTGTGGGGTCTTTTCAGGCTGAAAGAGGGGCTGAGAAGGAAATGGGGCGCACTTTCTCCAATATGGGGCCCCGAGTTCATCTCTCACTGTGGATGGATTTCTCCTGATGAGAAATTTGGCCAAGACTGGCCCTGATGGAAATCAGATGGTGGCAATTCAGTCAACTCTCCAGGGATCTCTGTTGGACCTTCTGGCTTCCCTGGGGTCAGTTCAGGTCTAGGGTATTTCTCAGGTTGTGTATCTGTGATCATCCCACACAATGAGAATTTCAAACCCAGTGTTTACCCAGCCTTTTGTGCTGGCTCCATGACAGAAGGTGGAAATGGATTGGCCACGCCAAGTTTGTTCACTGACTCAGCATTTTTATTGAGCAGGTTACTGTTTGTCAGGGATGGTCGGAGGTGCTGGGGCTGCAGCAGAGAAAAAGACAGACAAAAATCTCAGCCTTCATGATGTTGATATTCTGGTGGGGAAGACAGATGCTTGACACATAAATACATTCAAATATCTAATTTAAAACTGCTATAAGTTCTCTGAAAGAGAAAAGCAGGATGTTTGAATAGGGTAATGGGGATAGACTTCAATTTTGGGAAGTCCATATTGAGGATGTGTTTAAATTTGGATTTTTCTCCCAGTAGCCAGGGGCAGTGTAGAGGAAGGGAGGAAATGTCCAGCCTTTCAACTGTGGCACAGAATCTCCACAGAGAAGAATAATTTGTCCATTTTAGTCAATGTTTGCTCTGTGGAGTATGGTATCATACTGGTCTAGAATCACAACCCTGGGTTCAAATCCTGGCTCTGCCCTCTTCTTTAGTTCCCACTTCCTTGTCCCATGGAATTATCAGAAAGATTTAGTGAGATAATAGAGATAAAGCAATTGATAACGCGCCTGGCAGGTAGTCAGTGCTCAATAAATGCTAATTGCTAATAAAGGCTCTGAGAAGTTCTGAAACTAAGAACCTATTTAACTAGACTCACTCTTCGGCTACAGAAACATTTTGTTGCTGAACATTTTGTATTCCACTCTTTATTTTGGGGAAATATTACCTAACCTATATAAGGGGAGGTGGGGATAAGTAGACAATATTCATTGCCTACCCCAAATCTATTTGCCATCTTTTTTTTTTTCCTAACAGAACTCTGCCCAGGATTTGGCTAAAAAGCCTTTGATCTCATAGAAGAAAGGCCACGCTTGATCTAGATGCAGGCACCTTATTTTGTTCTGGCCAATGAAATGTTTGGATAGTCTCCTGGGGGCTTCTGGGAAAGCTAGCTATTTTTTTCCCTGGTAAGAAGGAGATATGCTCCTAAAAAAAAGAGCTAACGTGACACCCGGCAATTTCACTTCTGGGTATCTAGCCAAAGAAATCCAAAACAATAACTCAGAAAGATACACACATTCCTATTTTCACTGCAGCATTATTTACAATAGCAAAGATATGGAAGCAACTTAAGTGTTCATCGATAGACGAATGGCTAAAGAAGATATGGTACTTATATAGAATGGAATATTTCTCAGCCATAAAAAGAATGAAATATTATTATTTGCACCAACATGAATAGACCTAGAAGGTATTATGTTAAGCCAGTGGTCAGCAAACTGCGGCTCGAGAGCCAGGGTTTGCCGCTCTGTTAACTAATGAGTTTGCTGACCACTGTGCTAAATGAATTAAGTCAGACAGAGAGACAAGTACTTTATGATTTTGCTTATATGTGGAATCCAAAAAACAAAATAACTGGACAAACAGAACAGAAACAAACCTACAGATTGGAGAACAAATTGATGGCTGCCAGAGGGAGGGTGTTTGGGGGATGGATGAAAAAGGTGAAAGTGATTAAGAAGTATAAGCTGCCAGTATAAAAATACTCACAGAGATGAAAAGTACACATAAGGAATACAGTCAGTAATATATATATATAAATCTAATATGCAAATTGTCCCCTCAGGAGTTTGACCAAGAGACCAGGAGTTCAATCGCTCAGTATGACGTGCTAACCACCAGTGGGTGGCACAGAATGAAGGGAGGCCCCAGCTGGCATCCAGAAGGCCCCAACTGTCCCTGATCACTGGCCAGGTCTAGAGACCCTACCTGTGCATGATTTTGTGCATCGGGCCTCTGGTATAATATCAATAACAATATGTGATGTCTGGTGGGTACTAAACTTATTGGGGTGAGCACTTCATAAGGTACATAAATGTCTAATCATTATGTTGTACCCCTGACACTAATACAATATTTTATATCAACTATAACTGGAAAATAAATGTAAAAATAAGTAATGTGTGTGTAAAGTAACACTACCCCTGCCCTGCCCAGCACCCTCGGATACTGGGATCTGTGAATGCCATTTTGGGAGCATGAAGGGAAGTCAATAGAAACACAGTAACAACACAAGGAACTCTGATCATGTCCAGCTGCCCAACAACCCCAGGACTACCTATTATTCCCAAACGCCTGGTTATGAGAAAAAAATAAACTCCCATTGGCTTAAACAGCTACTAATGGATTTCTGTCATTGCAGCCCTAAGAATTTCACACTGATCCAGGGACCCCAGCTCTGTTCAGAATTAAGATAAGCATTGCTTCCTCCATTTATATTAATATTCACTCGGTTGCCCTGAGCACAGCCTCTGGGCATTGTACCAGGCAGAACTGTTCCCTTCACTGGGCCTGTTCCCTTTGTAAAACCATGACTCACCTCAGAGGCTCTTGTTGGCCTCACACCTTCATTCCAGAGCGGATTCCATAATCCACCCCTCTTTGTCTTTCCCATTTTACCCGTCTATTTTTGTTCTTTGTAAAATGCCCTGGCCCCTGGCCAGGATACAGAAGTATTAGTACACACTCTCCTTAATCCCTCCGGCTCCTGTTTCGTTGTCTAAAATCACCCAGGAGAACAGGGCAAATGTAGCTGTTTCTGTCTGGCTTTTCCTGGGGAAACGGAATTGCTTCATTGTGTGTCGCAACCTCTGAATTCTCTCCTATTGTCCTTGCCTAGGACTTGCTTTCTGTCTCACAGGACACCTACAAAGGAGGAATGGCAAATACAGTGGTATCTCGAGATAGCAGTGCCCTAACACACGAGATTTTTGAGATACGAGCTGTCAAGTGAGCGATTTTTTGCTTTGAAATACGAGCAACATTTGAGATGGGAGTAATCCCACGGATCAGCCGGCTGCACAAGACCCACCAGTTTACCACAACTCGAGCGTCTCATAATTTCCCATGCCTCAAGGTTATAGAACGAATTAAACTCGTATCTCGAGGTACCACTGTACATGGCACATGATATGTGTGCATCACTCCCTGATCCAGCGTCCATGGCAGACATTGCTAATCAATCACAGCTCAATTAGAGTTGGCAGGAGAGATGAGCTGACATTCTTGACCTTTCTCACAAGGTTAGAGGCAGGGGATAAAGAATATCATCCACACTCAACTCAGGAAGATTTCTCTAGCCTGTCACCTTGATGCCCTCTTACTCAGACAGAGGGGGCCCAACCTAAGCCTGGACAGGTAGAGGTAAGTGCAAGGAGCAGTGACTTCAGTCCCCAAAACACTGCATGGGAAGTGTGCCCAGGCCTTTCCCACCTGTGTTCTGGACTAACTTTGGGACCATCCTCAGTCCTTGTGGAATTCAGTTCCATAAAACAAGTCTATAGTGATTACCTACTATGTGCCAGGACTGAGAGACTTATAAAGATGAGTGAATCTTAGCCTCTGCCCTGACAGAATGCAGTGAATGCTGCAATAGAGCATCCCTCAGCTATTCTACAAATACTGATTGAGTGCCTACTATGTGTTAGGCACTGTGCTGGGTGCTGAGGGAAGATGGGAATCGAGATACGCATGATTTCTGCCTTCTGGCACTACAGCCCAAGCAGGAATCAGATGCTCATCGAATTATCAGACAAATACATGAGCCATGCAGCTGTGGTAAGTAAGTGAGTCAGGAGCCAGGTACTGAACACCTTCATCCGAGGAGTTGGGGAACAATGAATAAAACTTACCTAGCCCCGTGGTTTTTCCATGGGGATGATTTATACCCTGAGGGGATACGTGCTGATGTCTGGAGACATTTCTGATGATCATGACTAGGTGGCGTCTAAGAAGCCAGTGCTGCTATTTAATATCCTTCAATGCACAGGACAGCCATCCTACAAAGAATTATCTGGCCCTGAATGTCAACAGTGCTGATGACCTCTCTTGATCCACCCACCCCATCATGTGAGAGAGATCAGAATGTCAGCTTATCTCTCCTGCCAACTCCAAATGAGCTGTGATTTATTAGCAATGTCTGCCACGAGTGCTGGGTCAGAGAGTGATGCATGCATGCCATATGCCATGTATTTGATATTCCATCTCCTTTGTAGGTGTCCTACGGAAGAGTTTTTATCTAAAGAAAGTGGGCAGCCACTTAAAAGTAGGGGTTGTGCCAAAACCGGTTTGGCTCAGTGGATAGAGCGTCGGCTTGCGGACTGAAAAGTCCCAGGTTTGATTCCGGTCAAGGGCATGTACCTTGGTTGTAGGCATATCCCCAGTAGGGCGTGTGCAAGAGGCAGCTGATTGATGTCTCTCTCTCATCAATGTTTCTAGCTCTTTATCCCTCTCCCTTCCTCTCTGTAAAAAATCAATAAAATATATTAAAAAAAAAAAGTAGGGGTTGTGACAACTGGCTTTGAAAAGGTCTCTCTGGCTGCCAGGTGCCCAGGACTATAGAGGGCCAAGGACTGGAGGCAGGAAGACAAACAGGGAGCCTGTTGGAGTCACAGGTGAGCGGTCACAGGGATGTGATCTGTGTAGCTGTGTGCTCACTGCAGGCTGGCACTGACAAAGGACAGAAGACTCGACATGAATTCCAGGGAGAAGTTTTGAATTTTGGTTACCACTTGGGTCCGGACATTCTGAATAATGAAGACAGTATTTGCGACTCAATGACCATAGAGTAAGCAGAATAGCCATGAGCAGAAAAGTCTTTTCCTCCAATGGCGAGCATAAATTACCCCAGGATAGGTAGGATCTGTGAAGACAGTGGGAGGCAAGAGCCAAGTTCCATTTTGTTCAACATTCTCTCAGTCCAGCCTCACAGCATCCCCATGAGGTTGGCATTCTTACTCAAACCATTTCGCATATGAGAAAAGGCAGGTACAACAAGGAAAAGCATTTGCCCTGTATCACCAGCGAACAAGTGACAGAGGTGGCATTCTATCCCAGATTCGACTCCAAATTCCCCTCCTTCCCCACAGCCAGGATAGGAGACACCAGCAGGAGAAGCAAAGGGTGCTCCATGGACTTCAGCACCCCTAAACCATCTCCAAGTCAGGTGGCCGGGAACTCATCTCTCCCAAATTGGTAACAATTCTCTAGGTCAGATTGTGGATGATTTCTCCTTCAAGGGGGCAGTTGGCAGTATCTGGAGATATCTTGGGTGGGGGGAGATTTGCTACTGGCATCTACCGGGTAGAGACATGGTGCTCAACGTTCTAGAAGCCCCAGGTCAACACCCTGCCCCTAACAAAGAATGAACTGGCCTCAAATATCAACAGATCTGAGGCTGCAACTCCTGCCCCAGGATCTCAGCCCCATAAACACCAGTGATAGTGCCAGGAAGGGGTCAGGATGTGTTAACTAAAGACACGCTGAAAGGTCCTTCACCTGAGAACCTCGGGTTGGATAACTGAGTTGGAAGCTTGTCCTTTAAGCAGCTCCAGAGCAGGCGTTACTGACAGGCATTCATGACAGGTTCAGCTGTCAGGGCACCACATGGTCCAGCAAAGGGGGACTCCAACAGGCAGGCAGAGGAGAGTGCGGAAAAGCTGGGGGGAGGTCGGGGCAGCAGCTGTCACTGGAATCTGGGCCTCAACAAGAGGACAATGCCCCCGGAATGCCAGGCACACCACCATGACAGCTGAGCCTGCCGGGTTGGGTGGGGGTGGGAGTGGGCAGACGGACATCTGAAGGGCAGCAGTAAGAATGGAACTGTCTAAGTGCCTCTGTCCCCCCCCACCCCCCCACGGGCAAAGCAGATGATCGACAGCTAAAAATACCAGGAACAAAGGGTTGTCTGGCTGCCTGCTGCTGGATCCACTCACTGAGCTCCTGGAGTGGTGAGAGCTGGGATCCAGATGCCCAAGCCCTGAAACCCCAATACCAAGCTGAGGGAAAGTGCAGTGGATCCCTACAAAGTGACTGCTCTTCTGAGCCTGTTTCCTCATCTGAAAAACGGGTCTACTATTAATTAGTGCCTTCCTCACAGTGTTGTAAGGCTGAAATAGATGATAGGTAAAGCACTTAGCACAGCACCTGTCACACAGGAAGCTCTAAATAAGTGGGATGGTGATGATTTTATTTCTCTGGGGACCACAGTCTAGCAAGCTCACAGAGCAGCCTAGTATCCCTTCCCGGACTCGGCCAGTTTGCATGTCTCCTTCCTCCACCAGGAAGTTATCACTGAAGCCAGGAACGACTCCACAAATGAAATGTAGCCAACAAGTGCCACGGATCATCTTCCCAAGAGCTTTGCATGAGGGTCCTGGAGAGTGAGGTGGGACTAGAGAAAGAAATGAGGCTGGTAATAACCACACACACATGCACACACGCGCTCACACACACACGCGTGCGCTCACACACACACACTCACACACACACACACACACATGAACTCATGGTGCAAGCACTCTGTGCCTGGTGCTGAACAAAGCCATTTACACATATTGTATGAGTGGTAACATGGAGGGCACTTGGAACAGTGCCTGGCAGGGTAAGCACACAATATATGTTAGCTGCTCTCATTAGTATCACAATTACCTAGGTTTATTATAAAGGATATGTTCATAGCAGCATTATTTATAATAACTAAGATCTAGCAACAGCCCAAGTGTCCATCAGTAGATGGATGAATGGATAAAAACAAGAACAAAAAAGCGTGGTACATTTACACAATGGAATACACTGCAGCAGTAAAAAAGAAGTATCTCTTACCCATTGAGATAGTTTGGAAGGACATGGTGAGTATTATGCTAAATGAAATAAGCCAGTCTATGATAGATAAGTATCACATGCTCTCACTCATATGTAGAATCTAATGAACAAAATAAACTGATGAACAAAATAGATCCAGGGACATTGAAGCATGCAACAGACTATCTTATTTCAGAAGGAAGGGAGTGGTGGTGGGAAGAGATTAACCAAAGAACTTATGTGCATATATGCATAACCCATGGACACAGACAATAGTGCAGTGAAGGCCTGGGGAGGGCGAGGGAGCAGGGTAGAGGGGATCAATGGGGAGAAAATGGAGACATTTGTAATACTTTCAACTATAAAGATAAATTAAAAAATGATAATAAAGACAATCTCCTACGATCAGTACTATAGCATCCCCCATTTATCAAGTAAGAAATCTCAGGTTAAGTCAATGTCCAAGGCCCCATAGCCAAGAGGCACTGACCTGGAACCCAGCTTTTAAACAATGCACCATTCTGGTAGGTCAAGGTCAAGTGGCAAAAGGTCTTAACACTCAAGCCTAAGAGGTGAGATTTTGTCAGGAAGTGAGGAACCATTGAGTGTTCTGGAACATATGTGGGTCATCGTCATATGTTCTTGGGGGAAAATATTTAGAGTATATTAGAGGCAAGAGAAGAGAGGCATCAAAAGCTACTACCATAAGCCAGATCTGGGCAGGACAGGGGGAGGAGAGAGGGAGAGAATGTATTCATAAGACATTTTTAGATAAACTTTGTCACCAAGGAACAGAATCAAGATGGCTAAAGATTTGGGTCTAGGTGCCTAAGAGAGCAATCAAGTTATTAATAGAAAAGGGGTTTGGGAAAGGAAGCAGAGAGGAAATGAATTCATATTTGATCCTGTTGTCTCTTTTACCCCATCTCTCTCAACACAGGTGACAGCCAGCACTCTGGATTAAGAGCTGACTTTTACTGGACACTCACTGTGTGCCCAGCAGTGCCCTAGTACTTCACAAGTATTAGTTAACTCATTTGAACACCCTGAGGACACTTGAAGGTCCACTGTTGTCCCCATTTCACAGATGAGGAAACTGAGGTGTGGTCGCTCATATTGCTTGCCCACTGTTGCACTCGGTACACAGTAAGTGGCCCATCAGTGTGGCTGACCCATTTCCCCTGGTACAAGGCCCAGTCCTCCCCCTGGCAGCTCTCACTCATGCCTCGGGGCCCTGACACATGCAGATAGGGCTATCACTTGATGACAGAGTCTATCAGCCACCCTGCTTTGGGCTGGCAGGGCCTGGTATGCCTTTGTTCTATAGGAGACGGCTGACTTCACCTCCCTCCTTAAAGGGGCATTACACTCCAAGGCAAGCTGACCTGCTAAGCCAGTCACTTCCAATGATATCAAAATAAGCACTTCTATGGCATTTTCCTGCGCCAGACATTTTCTTAAGTAGTAATAGGTTACTAAGTTAACTTTTTTTAAATGTATTACACGTATACATATCTTCCCATTATTAAGTTAACTTTTAATTTACTGACACCAACCTATGAGTTCACTTGGTCTGCTGAAGAAAGGTACTAAATAACCACAGAGAAGGGTTTCCCTTTCACCCTACCAGGTAGGATATAATGACTTTTAGACTTGAATTCAGGGAACCTGAAGAGAAGGACGCGGGTCCTCAGCGTAGGCTGCTGAATCTCCCCCACATAACACATCTGTGCAAACAGCCCCTGGGCCAAGACACATTTCCAGTGCCCCAGCAGCCCCCACTGACTGCTTGTTCCTCTCAAATTCCGATTTAACTGGTATTCCAGATGCAGTATGTAGGCACCAACAGCTAAAAATCGTTTTGCCAGTTCACCCACCTATCATTTTGAGACTGAAAGGTTAATGTGTACTTTAGCGGTGACCTGCAGAGCGGGGAATCAGAGGCTTGCAGGAATGCAAACCTCCCTTACCTGTCTCTTCTTCTCCTTGCCAGCCCTCCTTCCAGGACACTGAAAACACAGGGGACTCAGGCCGAGGCGTTGGACCCAATTTCAAATGCAGGTTCCGCCCCTGCGACTCTCCATGGCGGCTCCAAACAGACGGTGGAAAGAGGATGGTTTCCGGCCAAGGACTCCTCTCCCCCCACCTGGTTAGGCCACGTTTTCCAGGCCTGAGAAAAGGTTACAAACTTCCTGGTTCCAAGTGGGGGGGTTGCACCCGGGTCTGAGAGCCAAGCACCCCAAAACAGTCACAGTGCCTGCCATTCATCACGTGCTCACGATGCGTCCATCCCATTTCATCCTCCTGACACCCAGTGGGGTGAGTGCCACGATCACCCCCACGTCACCGGTGAGGAAACTGAGACTCGGAGAGAACAAACCTGCACGGGAAGGTCCCGCCACTGGCCTGGGTTCGCACCTCGGTTTATCGGATTCCCCAGATCCGAGCAGCCCCCCTGGTCATTTTGGAGGAGAACCGGAAGGAAGTGTGCCTCCTCCTCCTCCTCAACCGGGCGGGCGACGGGCACCTCGGGGGGGCTGAGGGGTCTGTGGGCCGCGGCCCCCCGTTCTCTGCGACCTCCAGCGTGACCGCAGGAAAGTCGATATTTATTATTTGCATCTCTTCGTGGTTTTACTCTGAGGTGTTCTCTGCACATCATTCTGTGTCCTTTCTCCCCGGAGGTCTGTCAGGCTCTCTGTGAATCCCGGGGTTCTGTGAGTTTCACCCGGACACGCGCTGTGGTGGAGCGTCTGTTCCTCGCCCCCCCAGCGGCGGAGCCCGCCGAGGCCCCCCCCTCCTCCGAGGCTGAAGAAAATGTCCTTGCGTCGCAGCTGAACCTCGAACAACGAACAACGCGGGTCTGAACGGCGGGGGTCCACTCACATGCGGGTTTGGTTTTGTTTTTCCCCCCAGAAATGCAGTTGGCCCTTCGTCTCCGCGGGCTTCGCATCCGGGGATTCAGCCCACCGAGGGCCGAACGCAGCATCCTCTCACGTGCAGCCGCAGATTCGCAACCGCGCGGGTATCGCGCCGCCTGCGCGTGTGCAGCATGTGCAGGTGCGGGTTTGGCGAATCTGCGAATCGGCATGTGCGAAGGGCCGTCTGTCGAGTCAGAGGTTACACGCGGGTTTCCTGCGGGCGGTGAACACCCTTAACCCTCGTGTTGGTTGAGGACCAACTGTACTTGCTCACTCTCGGCCTTCCCTTCCAGACTGTTTTATTCATTATTTGCATCTCTCGGTGGTTTTACTCTGAGGTGTTCTCTGCGCATCATTTCCCAGACGTAGTGTGGACTGCAACAACCTTTTTGGAAACTCACCTCCTTGCTTTAGTTTCACAAATCAGGTCTTAAAGTCCAGGAAGCCATTTTTGGGTTTCGCTTGTGTTTCCCTAAGTTTTGCTTGTTTTAGCTTTCGTTTTATGCAGTAAACCAATAGGTGAGCTTTAAAAATAATGAAATCATACACTGCTGTGCTATCAGAATAGATCACTGTGCCACGTTCCAGCTGAACGTGAATTCCCACTCTTGTCGAGGGAAGCCTCAGAGGTCATCAGACTCTCCACGTGTTGTCAGAGAATCTTGGGCAGAGAAGCTCTTGACCTGTCTGTGTGCTTGAGCCTGTGTGTGAGTGTGCGTGCCAATGTGCATGGGTGTGTTTTGCCTGTGCATGCATATGCATGTGCAGTGCAGGTGCCACTTGAGTGTCTGTGTACACACCTATGAATACACAACAAAACATGTACGTATTTTGTTGTTTAAGATTCCGTTAGAAGATGCTTTGGGGTGATTCTAACCCATGTATAACTAGAAAGAGAGGGGGAAAACACATCTTTTTTTTTCTTCAAGGCAATAGATGGTTCTTGGGTTTGTGCCTCCGAAATGGATTTTTTTTTTTTCATCGAGAAGAAAAGTGAGTGATGACTGCCATTTACCGAGAATCTGCCTGGCCTATAGTGAGGGCTCGGTCGGCAAGTGAGTTATTTCCTCAGTCAACCAACAAGTATTTGTTGAGCAGTTGCTTTGTGCCGGTCATAAGCGGGAAGCCAGGGAGAAACTGGTGAGGACCCTGCCCTCGGGAGCTGTCTGCTGACACTAAACAACAACAAAATGAGTGAATTCCGCTCACTCTGTAGTGCACAGTGCATTAGGGGGTGAGAAATGTTGTGGAGAAAAACAGAGAACAGAGTGCAAGGCCTGAATGGCTTCTTTAATCAGGTGGTGGGGAAGTCTCACAGAGAAAGTGACCTGTGAGCAAAGATCTGAAGGAGGAGAGGAAGGGAGCCTTGCAGATGTCAGATGGAAAAGCATTCCAGGTAGAAGAGGGACCTGCAGGTACAAAGGCCCTGAGCTGGGACCCGTTCCTGATCACGGGAGACTTCTAATCCCCTCTCCCTGCCATTTTCCATCTCAAAACTGACAAGCACAAGTGTCACCCGCCCAAGCGCCGCAGAAAGCATCCCTCCCCATGACCCAGCCGCCTGCCTCTTTAACCTTGAATGCCTTTTTGGGTCTCAAGTGTCACCAGGTGTCGAATGAGCTGCCCTTACTTCAGAAGAACGGCATGGGGTGGGGGCAGGGGGGGCTTACCTTTTAACTGCCAAAAGTGGTCATGCGGTTATTTTTAAACGCGGGGAGGAAGTATTTATTGTTCGGTGAGGAGAGCGGGAAGCCTGTGGGATTCTTCCAGGGAACCAGCGCTGAGTCCTTTCCACCATGGTGAGTGGCCAGGGCTCGGGGGGTGAGTAATGCTGGGTGATGAGAAGGAACACCGCCTGTAAGCGAAGGACTAAGGGGGCAGGAGAGGGGGGACGGTGGCTTTTGAGGACCCCAGGCTCTGGTGGGGAAA
>PVJN01029815.1:0-26116 GCA_004026805.1 Lasiurus borealis
AATAGTGTGTAAGAAAACAGGGCCAATTTGTGTACTCACAGCATCAGAAGGTGTGACTTATTCTATCGAATGAGAGTAATATGCAAGTTAACCATCACTCCGCTACACTCACAAGCCATGCCCACCAGCTAATCAGGAGGCTTGGGTTGCTGCTGGCAATGGAGGAGGTCATGCTTTCCACACACCATGATCAGCCCAGACCTCCACTCAAGGCTACAACGTTTCAATTATAGAACATAAATAAGTCCCTACAAAAATGGCTGTGGCTAGGCTACGGAGCAGACAGGAGGCTTGGCTCTGTTCAGGGCTATGACGTTTCAAATGTAGAAGATAAATAAATCCCAGATACTAGGACCTCCACTTGGGTTGCCAGAGGGAGAGGTGTGTGTGTGTGTGTGTTTGTGTGTGTCCGGCCTGCAAAACCACCACAGGCCCCTCACCCAGGCTGCCCCACACTCCAAGGGAACACCCACCCTGATCTGGGACACCCTTAGGGCAAACCAGCTGGCCTCCACCCATGCACCAGGCCTCTATCTATCTAATAAAAGAGTAATATGCAGATTGACCAATATACAAGATGCCCAGCAGGATAGGGCAGTTGGGAGGGACCAGGCCTGCAAGGGAAGGCAGTTGAGGGGGAGCCAGGCCTGCAAGGGAAAGCAATTGGGGGTGACAAGGCCTGCAAGGAAGGGCAGTTAGGGGCAAACAGGTTAGCAGGGGAGTGGTTAGGGGCAATCAGGAAGGCAAGCCGGCAAGCAGTTGGGAGCAAGTAGTCCTGGATTGTGAGAGGGATATCCAACTGCCCGTTTAGTCCCAATCTCACCGGGATCAGGCCTAAAGAGGCAGTTGGACATCCTTCGAGGGGTTCCATGTTGGAGAGGGTACAGGCTGGGCTGAGGGACAACCCTCCTGCCCATGCACAAATTTAGTGGTCGTATAAAACAAAACAAAACATTTATGGATCCATACTGAAAAAAATTTTAAATAAATGAGACAAATATAAAACTGTATTGTTAGGGTATAATTTGTGGTTTGATGAAGTATACTCTGGAAGAGAAAAAGTTATTCCCCTCTGAATTAGAAAAGAGGAATGAGCAAGCCGAGTAGAGGGATGCTCAGGTGCATATGTCTTACAAGAAGAGCATCTAAGGAGCAGCGCTTGGCAAGGAATGGGATTTTGACTATGAACTTGGAGTGAAAGAGTTGGTGATTTACATGAAATATGGAGATCATAAAGGGGTTGGGATATAATGGTAGAGATGTGTTCTGGTTTATTTGGGGAAAATTTGTTATCTGTAAACTAATGTACCCCAAGGTAAATACTGAATATCATAAACTAAGTTGTTACTGATATAATACATTCATAGAGACTACTTACAAAAGGTAAAAGGGTGATATGCTTCTCAAGAATTTGCTTTAGATATTGAAAATACTATATTGAAAACATATTTAGGGAACCAAGATGGTAGTAGTTAAAAATTACAAAACAACCACCATGCAGAATTGCCTGAAAGATGGCTGAATGGAAGTGCTACAATTACAAAGTAAATAAAGAAGAAAGCACAATGAAACTGGTAGAAGGGGTGGAGGCACTAACTGAGTTGGGCCAACACTCACATGTAGCAGGATGGATATCTCAGCATCGGAGGCCTTCCATGAGGAGCAGGGAGTCCCAAATGCACACCCAGAACCCCATATCAAATTCAGAAGTGGGAAGAGAATTCCCCATAACATCAGGCTGCAAATACCAGCAGAGATTGTGTCTGAGTGACAGAGGTTGCTGGAGACACAGGCAGTTCCTCTTAAAGTGCTGATTCATGAACTTGACATGGACTTGACATAAACTTGACCACCACAAGAAAAATTTTTTATTATCTCTTCATAGGAGGTCCACAATCATCACAGATTTCCTTTATGAGCTCCAGTGCTGGGACATCAGATTGGGATAATGGAGGGAAAACATAGGAAGAAACTGGATTGTCTCACATTAGAGCAAGAACTTGGGGGCAGCTTTCTCCAAGTCAGGAAGTGATCCGAGGGATCAGTATTTCTATGCTAAAACTGCTCACATCACAGAACTTATTAATAGCCATATATGAGTTTCCATCAGCCTGGTTTACACTGTTCATTCCACCCAGGCAATTCCCTGAGACCCCTGTTTCATCCAACTTGCAGCTCAACCCAAGCTGTTTGCAGTAGCTTTTCCATATGAATGGCCTGTCCTGGCTCAGGCTTCAAACTTTCCTAATATCTCTCAAATAAGCATAAGCTGGCATCAGTTAGACCTGGCACTACCAGCAGCCTGCCTTGATTCACAGCTTAAGAGTCATAGGGCACTTTCAAGCCCAACACAAGTAGCAGCCATCTGCAGATGGCTTGGTAGCTATTGCCTGGTGGCCCAGGCTGTGGCTGACTTTACACCTCTCTGGAGGCTCCAGAGCCAGTACATCTAGGGGACATCTTCACACCATTCTAGATTTTAACTCCTCATACCCACAAGTGACACACTCAGGGGGCAGACATAGTGAACACCAAAGTCTGAAAGAAGCCAATCCTGCTCCACTGGGGTGTCTTCTGCATAGCAGCTCTTCCATTGCATTTGCAACTAACTGGTCCTCACAGCTACTGGCTGGAGGTTAACTCCTCCCAGTGACACCAACAACAATCAAGGCTCAATGACAATAAAACTGTGCTACATAGCTCAACCAGGGGCACATCTAGAATACCCAGTTCATGTGACTGGGGAGGTTAAGCCACTGGACCCAATAGGATACCAACTACAGAAGGCCATTCTACCAATTCCAGGAAACAGAGCCACTATACCTAATACATAGAAACAAACAGAGGGAAGCAGCCAAAATGTGGAGTCAAACATGACACAAGTGAAGAAATCCCCCTCCCCTAAAAAAAAAACCCCAACTAAATAAAATGGAAGCAAACAAATTAATAGATACAGAGTTCAAAACAATGGTTATAAGGCTGCTCAAGGATATTAACAAGAGCTTTAAGGGACTTAGGATTTCAAGGATCTTAGCAAGAATTTCGAAGACATAAGAAAATCAGAAATTAAGGATGCACTAATTAAAATAAAGAGTAAGTTACAGGGATTCAACAGTAGAGGAATCAAATAAAAAAATAATTTGGAGAATAGGAAGCAGAAAACACCCAATCAGAAGAGTAAAAAAGAATCCAAAAATATGAAGATAGTGTAAGGAGCCTCTGGGACATCTTCAAACATACCATCATTCACATTATGAGTGTGCCAGAAGAAGAAAGCATGTAAGATATTGAAAATCTATTTGAAGAAATAATGACAGAAAGCTTCCCCTAACCTGGTGAAAGAATAGACTTCCATGTCCAAGAAGTGACAATAGCAAGAAAGGTTCAACTACAACAGTAGGGTTTACACCACTCACACAGGGGGTGGGAAGGAGCACCTGGAGTGCCCAGCTTGGGAGCTTGGGTAATTGAGAAGGCTGTGCCACTGGACACTGCAGTATACCTACTACATAAGGCTACTCTACAGCAAACCAGGGAGACACAGCAGCTCTACTTAACACACAGAAACAAACAGAGAGACAGCCAAAATGAGAAGAGAAAGAAAAATATCCAAAGGAAAGAATAGAACAAAAATCCAGAAAAAGAACTAAATAATATGGTGTGAAACAATCTACCAGATACAGAGTTCAAAACACTGATTATAAGGTTGCTCAATGACCTTTGGGGAAGAGTAGAGGAACTTAGTGAGAATTTCAACAGTGAGATAGAAAAAAAAAAATGTAGATAGAAAATACAAAGAACAAGTCAATAATGAAAAATACACAAACTGAAATGAAGAATATATTATAGGTATCAATAGTAGGGTAAGGGAAAGGATCAAATCAGCAATTTGGAAGATAAGGAAGCAATAAATACACAATCAAAATAGCAAAAAATATGAGCATAGTGTAAGGAACCACTGCGACAACATAAAGCACTCCGACATTCCCATCATGGGGGGATTGGAAGAAAAAAAATAACAAGAAATTGAACACATTTGAAAAAACAAAGAAACAACAAAAACACCTACCCTAACTTTATTAAGGAAATAGTTATTTAAGAGCAGGAGCAGCAGAAAGTCCTAAACAAGATGCACTCAAAGACACCAAAGAACAACATAATTAAATAGCAAAGGTTAAAGACAAAGAGAGAAACTTAAAAGCAGCAAGAAAAAAGCAATTAGTACCTACAAGTGAGTTCCCATAAAAATGTCAGAAGATTTCTCAACAGATGTTTGGTAGGACAGAAGGGATAGGCACAAAATATTCAAAGTTATAAAAAGCAAAGACATAAAACCATGATTACTCTACCCAGCAAAGCTATCATTTAGAACAGTGGTTCTCAACCTTTCTAATGCTGCGACCCTTTAATACAGTTCCTCATGTTGTGGTGACCCCCAACCATAAAATTATTTTTGTTGCTACTTCATAACTGTAATTTTGCAACTGTTATAAATCGTATCTGTGTTTTCCAATGGTCTTAGGTGACCCCTGTGAAAGTGTTGTTTGACCCCCAAAGGGGTCACAACCCACAGGTTGAGACCCACTGATTTAGAATTAAATTAAAAGGACAAATAAAGAGCGTGAGAGAAGAAAAAGCTAAAGGAGTTCATCACCACCAAACCAGTATTACAAAAAACATGAAAGGGTCTTCTTCAAGAAGGAGGGGGGAAAAAGAGGTCAAACCTGATTTCAAGATTCTCCTTTAAACCTGCTTTTCCAAGAGTGATGATTCATGGAGAAAGACAGTGTAACAGACAGGTAGTAGAGCCAATGGGGCAGCTGGCTGCAAGATTCTAAGGAGTTGGAGCAAATGGTGAAAAAGGGAGGTTTCATTTGGAGCAGTTGGTGGGAAAGGGAGGTTTCTCCAAGAGCAAAGGCCTTAAGTAGGAGAAAAAAAAAAGTGGGACTTCAGAGCTGTGGCAACAAGATGCAGGGACTTAAGGTTGTCCATACAGGATCCATTTCTGGAAAACTCAGCTACTGCAGTGAGAACCTAGGCTTCTGGTCACTGTTTAGTAGTGTTACTGCAGATTTGGCTCTTTAATTTGAGCTAACTGGGATTTGGCCAAACAGCTGTTACATTAAAGGAAGAAAAGCAGGAGTTGTGGACTTAAGACCCCATCCATTTCATTTTCCAGAGAGTTCACAGGTAAGAGTGGGGGACCTACAGTGGCTTTCCAACTTTCTTGCCTGTCATCTCCAGGCCATGAGCTTAGAAGCAGTAAAGTCCAAAGTTCAGACTGTCTAGTTAGACAATTGTTAAGTATAGTGCCTCCATTTACTTGTCTATATAATTGTGGAGAAGCTACTTAATTACTCTAAATTCCAGTTTTCTTATTTGGAAATTGAGAATATTTAATCTCAGCAGGTTATTCTAAGAAATGAAATAAGCAGTGCATACTTGTTCGTTGATAGCTCATGACATGCATTGTTTCTCCATTGTCCCCATCTGTCTCCTTGATTCCTGTGCTTGATCATCCACCCTCCTTCGCAGGCTGACTGGGTAGTCCTACATCTGCCAGCTCATCATGGAGGCTGCTCTCCTGATTCTTATATATGCTCTATTCAAATATGACCTGATAACTTAAGGAAAGTTAGAAATATTGCCTAGTCTCAGATATCCTTTTCTTAAAATATGTATTTTTTATTTTTATTGATTTCAGAGAGGAAAGGAGAGGGAGTGAGAGAAACAGATACATCAATGATGAGAATCATTGATTGACTGCCTCCTGCATGTCCCCTACTGGGGATCGAACCTGCAACCCAGGCATGTGCCCTTGACCAGAATCGAATTCAGAACCCTTCAGTCCACAGGCTGATGCTCTATCCACCAAGCCAAACCAGCTAAGGCAATCTCAGGTATCTTTTAAAGAGAATTTTAAGCACTCTCTCTCTGACAATTATGCAATAAAAATCCAAATAAAACCCATGGCATTTTAAAGAAAACCCAGAAAATAACAGTTGGCAAAGGTGTGGAGAAATTAGAGCCCTTGTACATTGCTGATAAAAATGTAAAATGGCATAATCATTGTGGAAAACAGTGTGATTCCAAAAATTAAACTTAGATTTCCCAATATTATCCAGTAATTCTACTTTGATTATATACTCTAGAGAAGTTGATTAAAAAATACAGCAACTCAAACACATTTGTACGCACGTTCATAGTAGCTTTATTTGCAATTTCCAAAAGGTGAAAAAACCCAAATGTCCATCAATGAATGAATGACTAACCAAAATATGATATATCCATACAATGGAATATTATTCAGCTATGAAAGAAGGAAAAATTTCACTCAAGCTGGTTTGGTTCAGTGGATAGAGCGTTGACTTGTGGACTGAAGGGTCCCTAGTTCAATTCCAGTCAAGGAATCAACAGTGGGGGGCATGCAGAAGGCAGCCAATCAATGATTCTCTCTCCTTATTGATGTTTCTCTCTCTCCCTATCCCTTCCTTTCTGAAACCAACACAAATATATTTTTTTAAAAAAGGAAAATCTTGACACATGCTACAGATTGCATGAACCTTGAAGACACTATGCTAAGTGACATAAGCCAGACACAAAAGGACAAATATGGCATGATTCCTCTCAGAGTTGTCATATTCATAAAGGCAAGAAGTGGAATGATGGCTGTTGGGGACTGGACAGAAGGAGGAGATGAGGAGTTATTGTTTAACTAGAGGCCTGGTGCACAAATTTGTGCACAGCCTGGGGGAGGGGACATGGGAGGTTGGCAGGACAGTGGGAAAGGCTGTGGGTGGTTGGTTGAACTCCTGGTCGAGGGGACAAATTTGCATATTAGGCTTTTATTATATAGGATGTGTGCAGAGTTTTAATTTAGGATGATAAAAATGTTCTGGAGATGGTGGCATAGATGCTGCACAGCAGTGTGAATGTATTTATGCCATATAACTGTACATGACAAATACTATGCTACTTATAATTTACCACATAAAATACCCAAAGCTATTATTAAGTACTCTAAACCTCAAGTTAAGTGATTGTACCTATTTATCCTATATAATAACAGGCTAATATGCAAATAGACAGAATAGCAGAATAGGGCGCTGTAACATGTGCTGACCACCAGGGGGAAAGCACTGAACATGGCGGGCATCGGCCGTGGCAACTTGGTGGGGCAAGTGAACAGACAACAGACCAAGGTAGGGTGTCAGTCGCTGTCTTTGGGGTGAGCCTCTCGTGGCTACTAAAAATTCTTTGCTCCTATGAGCTTTGTCAAACCTGATGCTTGAACCCACTGCTGGCACCAGTCCCAGTCACACTATGCTATCAGTGGGTACAAGTGGGGCCGGCACCGTCAGCATGTGGAAGTGGCAGCAGTGGGAATGGGGCTGCAGGCAGACAGGGGACTGGGAACCATGCTGGGAGGGGCTGTGGAGGATGGGCTGAGACCCACCCCCTGTGCCCACTGCAGTCTTATGGCCCACAATTCTTTTCAAGGTGCGTGAATTTGTACACTGGACCCCTAGTATCTTACCTAATAATAGACAAACATGTAAATTGACCATACCTCTACTATGCCCACACCCGATCAGTGAATATACAAATTAGAAGGCCAAAGATGGCAGCCGCCCAGCTCTTCCAGGTGCGGAGTGGCCAGGTGGGGCAGGACGCCTGCTATGAGAGAGAGGGCGGGTGGTGAAGGGATCTACAGGAGTGAGTGATGAAGTGAAAACAAGACTGCAGACTCCGGAGTCTGTAGCGAAGGTGAACAAGGCAGACTCTGGCCAGAATGAAGGCCTGGGTCACAGAGGAAAACCGGTGCTGGAAGCCAAGGGAAGGAAGGCTTATTGCACAAATCTCTTTGTGCAATGGGCCTCTAGTCCTATCTAATAAAAGAGTAATATGCAGATTGACCATCACTCCAACACACAAGATGACTGCCCCCAGGTGGCCAAAAGATCCTGCCCCCATGTGGACACAAGATGGCCATCACAAGATGGCCAGCAGGGGAGGGCAGTTGGGGATGATCAAGCCTGCAGCAGAGGGCAGTTAGGGGTGACCAGGACAGCATAGGAGGGAAGTTGAGGGTTGCTGGGCGCACAGGGATGGGCAATTAAGGGCAAAAAGGCTGGCAGGGAAACAGTTAAGCATCAATCAGGCTGGCAGGGGAGTGGTTAGGGTGATCAGGCTGGCAGGCAGAAGTGGTTAAAGGGAATCAGGAAGGCAGGCAGATGAGCAGTTAGGAGCCAGCAGTCCTGGATCGTGAGAGGGATGTCTGACTGCCCATTTAGGCCCGATCCTACCTACCTGGATTGGGCCTAAATGGGCAGTTGGACATCTCTCAAGGGGTCCCAGATTGGAGAGGGAGCAGGCTGGGCTGAAGGACACCCCTCCTGCGTGCACGAATTTCGTTCACCAGGCCCCTAGTCATAATAATAAAAGGCTAATATGCAAATTGTCATCATGCTGTGACAACCGAACAGCAGGGATCTGAGGCTGTGTGGTGCCAGACTGGGAGACCTCAGGCCATGATCCCTGCTGGGCCAGGGGACCTGAGGCTGTGCACCCCACCTGGTGGGGTTTGATGGTGGTGGAGCCAGCTGGGTCTGGAGCGATTCTGAAGCGTATGTGGTAAGCGGAGACTTGATTCTGGGTCCCATGGTGCGCCCCAGACTCTGACAGGAGGGAAATTTTCTTTCATCTCTGACACTTCTATTATAAAGGGCAAATAGCAATATTAAAATATCTCCTTTAATTAATTCCCTTTTAATGTGCACAAATTACATTCACCAAGCCACTATTGTGTGTGTGTGTGTGTGTGTGTGTGTGTGTGTGTGTGTGTGTATAAATAACATAATATGTGAATTGTCCCTTTGGGAGTTCGATCACTCACTATGACATATGCTGGACACCAGGGGTGGCATGGAATTAAGGAACACCCTGTTCAGCAGCTGGCAGCCAGGGAAGAGAGGCCCCAGCTGGCAGCCAGAAGGCCCTGATGTGGCCTGATTGCTGCAGAGGCCTAGGGACCCTACCTGTTCACAAATTTTATACACTAGGCCTCTAGTCATTTATGAGAGGGTAAATACTCACAATTACTCAAATTAAGCTAGTAAAAATATTTAAATTGTTTAACCCTTCTGTAAATGTATTTATACTACCAACATAGGGCTTGCCATATATAGGCAGTTAATAAGTGGTCAGCGTTTTTATTATTATTACTAGTGCATGGTGGTGGGAGGGAGGGAGGAGTGTCCCTCAGACCAGCCTACACCCTCTCCAATCTGGGACCCCACAGGGGATGTCCTACTGCCAGTTTAGGCCCGAAACCAGCAGTCAGACATCCCTCTTGCAATTCGGGAGTGCTGGCTCCTAATCACTCACCTGCCTGCCTTCCTGATTGCCACTAACCACTCTGCATGCCTATCTGATCACCCCCATCTTATTCCCCCGCTGGCCTGATCACCCCCAACTGCCCTCCCTCTTGGCCATTAACTGCCTCTACCTTGGCCCCATCACCATGGCTTTGTCCAAAAGAACATCTGGAAGGTCTCCTGAAAGGTCTCCCAGCCTAATTAGCATATTACCATTTTATTAGTATAGATAGATGCCTGATGCATGGACCTTGGCGAGGGGCCTGTGGTGGTTTGCAGGCTGGCCATGTCCCCATTGGGGTGGGAGTCCCTGCTAGGGTGCCTGGCCAGCCTGAGTAAGGGGCCGATGGCTGTTTGCAGGCTGGCCATGCCCCCCAGCAGAGACCCTCACCCCATAGGGATGTGGCCAGCCTGGGTGAGGAGCTGAGGGCTATTTGCAGGACCCTCCTTTGGCGGCCAGCCAGGGCGACCCAAGCCTCCTGCTTGCTTTGGCCTGTTCTGTAGCTGCCGCCCACAGGCACCCTCTGTTGCCAGGGGCAACTGAAGCCTCCTGCTCACTCTGGCTGGCTCCACAGCCGTTGCTATCTTTGTCCTGCTAATTTGCATATTCCCTCCTGATTGGCTTTAGGTGTCATGAAGTGATGGTTAATTACCATGTTTCTCTCTTATTAGTATAGATGATGAAGTATGCGCAAGAAAGAAAAAGGTATACTTTACTCCTTTTCTCTGGAGTCTTAGATTGATGCAGAGCTTCTTGAGCAACCACAATATTAAATTTATTTACTTACTCCTTATTTTTTTTCATTCATATAAAGTCTAATTAGATCCTTATTATATGTAATGGTCTATCCTGGATGATATGGGCATTGTAAATGTGAGCAAAGTTTGAGTCCTGAACTCTAGAAATTTATAATCTAGTAGGAGAGATTAGATATACACATATTATAATGTGGGCATGTACACAGGTGAACAGCCTTTAACACAGGCTGGGACCTGGAGAAAGGAAAAACTTTCCCATGAGTCTACAAATACAGTGTTACCTCAAGATACGAGTGCCCTAACATACGAGATTTTTGAGATACGAGCCATTGAGCGAGTGATTTTTGCTTTGAAATATGAGCAACAGTTAAGATACAAGTAATCGCACGGATCGGCCGGCTGCACACGACCCACCAGTTTACCACGACTCGAGCATGTCATAGTTTGCCACGCCTCAAGGTTACGGAACGAATTACACTCGTATCTTGAGGTACCACTGTACTGCCTGTGTGTGAAGGTCTAAAACTGAGTGCTGATGGCAGATCTAAAACTTGAGCAGGCTTTTCAGATGTGTTTAGGATTCCTCATACCTGCTCTCATGTTCTGACCCTACTATCTCTCTCCTTCCCTTCCTGAGGCGTGGTTGGAGCTCTCCTGGTCTCAGATTACAAGGTCCCCTGAGAAGCTGAGCAGATGGCTGCAGCAGCAGTGGCAGGACTGATTCCTGTGCTACACTCCGTGGCCGGTGACAAATCTGGCTACTATATCGGGCGGCAGCTGTGGTTTGGCTTCATTGCCGTATATGGAGTGGTGGTGTATGTGGTCCGCATGCCCTGGTCCTCAATCCATGAAGATTTCTGGTGCCATGGCAACATCACCTATCCTTGCTTGATTGAGTGCTTTGAGAAAAGTTTTAGCAGTCCTGTAGTGGGAATTTGGTACTTTTTTTTCTTTATCTTCCTAGCTCTCTTCTTCCTCATGGAATTCTTCATGGCTCAGATTCGGCATAAGCAAATCAAGGTCAAGTCAGTGGAGTCATTAGCAGGTGAAGTGGAGGAGGGCTCCATGGTGGGAATCCAGGAGCAAGTCCCCTCTCCGAAGAAGTCCATCCTGAATTTCCACCAGGAGAAGATGCTTTTGCTTTTGTACCTCCTTTACTTCCTTCTGCAGGTTGCCACACAGTGTGTGCTTTTGTTCCTTCTCATGAATCAACACCTGCCACTGGTGAGCCAAGCCATTATCCACTGCAGAACTGATAGCTGCCATGGACCCTACCTCTGCCTGATCAGGGGAACCATGGAAAAGCGGATGTCCATCTACACCCTCATCACCTTATCCTTCATGATCATCCTCTTCTGCTCCGGTTTCTTCATGTATAGTATCCATCATTATCTGTTAAAGGGGCATTCAAGGGCTAAGTTTTTGTTTGAATGATATTTGGAAGTTCTGAGAACCTTTCCTCCTTCATACTTGGAAGTTTGTGTTCCTTTAAATATTGTGTCTGAGGGAGGGCCTCCTTCTGTAAATCTTCTTAGCTTTCCTCCTGTATAAAATAAACATCTATTGTTCTTGTTTTCTCTCTCTGTAGCCAGGCTGTCAGGTTGTCTGTGGGATGGATGGGACACACTTGGCAACACTTTACTGTTCTTTCAAAAATGTTGTCATCTAATTTGGTCCTCACCAGAAGCCTGTGACACTGAACTTGCTACTTCATTTTTCCAGTTATCTTTACATCAGGATGAGTTTCCATTGTCTTACAACAAGATGTAAAGAGCCAGAAGGGATTGAATGACTTATGCTCTTGCCTCCTCCCCCTACTCCCTAGATTTAGTTGTAAATAAAAAGGAGATAATTTTTCTGCACAGGAAACCCTCAGCAGAACCTGCAGGGCAGATTCCCCATGCTCCTAGGTATGAGCCTAGTCTTGCTACCTCACTTGAGTATCCAGTGAGGATTGAATAAATTTGAATGAGTCCTACTAGGGAGAATATGTCGTGTGGCCAGGGTGGGAATGAGATTTGGTGGAAGCAATGCACTAGGTCTGATTGTGCCCAGAAAGGTGTCTATTTCAGACCTGACCTCTCTATTTTGAGATATGTTGGAGCACAGCTCAGGTCCATATATAAGTTACTAATCTTGCCTTGGGGCTCCTGGCTATAAGCACAATGTCAGTTGCCCTTTCCTGAGGCTGACTGTGGCAGACTCCAAAGTGGCCCCCCTGATTTTCTGCCTCCTTGTACACATGCCTTTGTATAATCCCTGCCTTCTGAGTGCAGACAGAAACTGAAAGGTTGTCATTTCCATGATTACTGAAAGGAGTTAAAGCAGAATTAGTAGATAGGGTAAGGAGTGGAAGGAGGAGGAATTGTGGAGCTAGCTGAAACAAATAAAAAGTGTGTTTTGCAGGAAGCAAAATGGCAGAAAAACGGTGTTTAGAAACAAGGATGTTTTCTTGCAAGTGAAAAGCAAAATGTTGGGCAAAGGCCAGGAACCAATCAGAGAATGGCACAGATAGACAAAGAGCGGGCCTTTAGCAGATATACGGGAAAGAGCAGAATGCTTCTGGAGTAACCCAGTTGAATCTCCTTCCCAAGCGGGGAGCCTGTGTTTGTTTGCAGCATTGAGTCCATGAGACAAGACCCCGAGAAAAAGCCCTGTATTCCTGCTCACCAGTTCCGGTATTATTATGTCATATTATGTAGAACTCCATTTTAGCTGGCTAGAACAAAAGAATCACTTGGTGGCTTTGAAAGAAGTGTGTCTCCATATTATGAGTGCACCTATGGAGACAGATGCATAGCAAGGAATTGCAGACAGCCTCTTAGAGCTGAGAGTGGCCCTCCAGCTGATAGCCAGCACAGAAATGGGGCCTTCAGTCATGCAGAGGTATTTAATTCTGCCAACAACTTAAATGAATTTTAAAGTTTCTTCCTCAGTCAGGCCTGCAAATGAGAACACAGTCCAGCTTATCTTGGATTTCGTTTACATGAGACCAGGGGCAGACTACTCATGGCTGGGCTCCTGATCCATAGAAACGGTGAGGTAATATATTTGCATGAATGGCTGGGCTGGGGGTACAGCTGGCAGCCAGCAGGAACAGGGCAGGGAAATTGCCTGCTGGAAGTGGCCTTAGCCTTGGAGGGGGAAGTGCTGGGGGCTGGCAAGAAGAGGGGAATGGAGCCCACCACGGAGGAGACAGTGCCTATGGTTGCTGGGGCCTCTGAGCTTCTGTTACCTCACAAAATAAATGTCCTTCTAAATGAATTAGAGTAAGCAACATTTATCTTTCACACTCATGGTCAATGAACACTAGTTACCACTCATGCTACATCCTTGTCTCCAAGGTGTACATTTTTCCCTTTACCTTTTTAGATACTTTGGATAACTTATGTAACTCCTAGTAACAAGCAATAATATTACCCTTAAACTAAAGTTTGATATACCTTTCAAGTATTTTTTATCTCTATACTTAATTTAGATATTTCTATTCATAGTGAAGTGACATCATGAAAAAGAATACCTTCGTAGGTTAAAACATATCCAAAAGATGTGTTATAAAAGCTGGGACTTCCATTTACTAAATCTATTCATAATATTCTACCTAGGAAAGAGATGGGGTAGTAATAAAGGAAGGAGACAGGAGTAAGACCACCATATAATACTAACAACTAAAGAACCTAAAAGCAACCCCCACAAACCCCAACAGGTTCTGTAAGAATTGAAGACAAGAGAGGAATAACAAAGTGAGTGAATAAAAGTCTATTTTCAGATCTTCAGTGACTAGGATAGAGAAAGAAAAAAATGAAAAACCAAATCAAAACACCTCCCTGCCCCCACCCAAGTCCCCTCCCTGTGAGGATGACATACATATCCAGAAAGTGTATGTGTGCAAGTACAGGGTGATTACAGTCCCAATAAGCTGGAATTTAACATAAAAGATAGAAGTAGTAGCAAGTAGATGAAAGGCGGCCCCTTTAACTTTTGCTCCTAGAGTCCAGCATTTCCCAGCAGTTGGCTGGAGACTAAACTGGACGATCCTGGGGAGCTCCAACAAAAGGAAGACAATGCGTGAAACCACTTGATAAATGATTGCTCTGTCAGGGGACTGTGGATGGAGACATCTGGGAACAGAGGAAGGAATGTATCTAATTTAGAAGGGCTTGGTGGGGGAGGGGGAGAGATCAGGAAGGCAGAATTGCAGACAGAAGACCACCTTATAACACTAACAACCAAAGAACCTAGAAACAAACATCACAAACCCAAACAGTTTCTATAAGAAATGAAGTCAGAGTATTACAAGAGACTCTTCACAATCCATTTCCTCACAAGTCACTAGCATTATAAGGTGGAAGTTTTTACCTTCTATAACCCATTTTCTAACCTCAAATCCAAGCTTAAAAAAACACTGCTTTCTGTTACTTCATTTACTTAGGATGACATGAAATACAAACTCCATTTCCCCTGTCCATGCCTTCAGGTTGATGATTCAGAAGTAAAAGCTAAAAGTACAAGATCCTAAAATTTTGCTCAATCCAAGGAAACATGAATTACCCTAAAACAAAAACAAGAGGAGTTCACATGTGGGGTCTAGCACAAATTCACCTCTTTCTCCTCCTCTAGAGTATGTGCACAGCTATTTTATACAACTTCTTCCTGAGAATTATACTGGTCCCATAGGACTTCCCTCTTTGGGGAAAAACTCTGGTGACAAACTTAGTCAACACGGAGAAGTAGGCAGATAAAGTATCTCGATTTTAGAAAAGGTTTGTTGAAATTAGTAGTGGTAAAAACATAGGCTTTTCAATTAATTCAAAATGAACATTAATTATTCAAAAGGGACATAGCCCAAGCATCTCATGAAAGATCATTAAGTAAGTTTATAAAATGCATGACAAAGGCAGGGATAAGCAAGCAGCATATAAAGAAGTATTAATTGACAAAATCTTCCATAAGCCACTCCAATTTTTAATGTGATGAACTGGGAACAGTTAATGTTTAAGTATTGTATTACTGTATATAAAACCTTTTCTAAAGGCCAAATTCAGCTTGGACTGTAATCAAGCATAATTAACGGCTAATTGTATCCCAAGAAAGTTAAGAAGTTAAGGAATTTGTCTTTTATGGTGCACAGTACCAGAAAAATAATCATTGGAGGATTACTGACAATTCATATTCTATGACCCAAAATCTAACTTATTACTATATTGTATTGCAGAACATCTGACATATTAATTAAAGGTCAGAGTGACACAGTACTGTGTTTAAGGGGACAGAACAACCATGAGAAAACACCATTTAAGTTAAATTGGAGAGTCCTGCCCTATTAAGTTTAATTGGGGGGGAGGGGGAAGAGGTGCAAAAGGAGATCCAGTGATCTATTCTAAGCTAAATGTACAGCCTGTCCAGAATTTTCACTGCATTAAAAAAAAACAGATGTTCTGTGACTAATCTCACTTGCTAATTCCCCCCTCCCCCACAAAATCTGCCTTATTAGGCTTCATGTATCTAAAAGGATACTAGGGCTTTCTAAATTTAGAGATGAGAGAAAATGCACTGCACCACAAATCTTACTAAGACAGTTCACAAAAATATAATCTTGCAACTATACACAACCCTATCTCTAAATTCTTCCTTGCCTTATAATCTTGCTGCCATGATCTGTTTGTGGGCTATCTACTTCAATAACGTAATTTGAAGATTTTTAGGTCAACCAGTCAAAGTTGTATCTGATACATAAGAGATTGCAACTGGTGGCATGCAGAAATATTTGTTCTGGTCTGTAGTTTGCTTTTATATAATTGGTTGTGTGATGTTTTTAATCGGGGAGAGCTTACATAAACATCTGGACATCTCTCTTGAAAAATCAGAGATATGATACTGAGTGATGGTTCTTCATGACAAGATTCAACGAGAGCTATGGAGTGAGACTATCCCCTTTTAGAATGGACATGTACCTTCCAGTTCAACAACTGTACATCAGGTCCACCCCTCATTAAATTACTTGTCTGGCATTGTAGGTATCTTAGTTTTCTATAACTCCATTTAGTGCTGATTTAGCCAATGCCCAGTATGTGTTCATATTCTTTTGTTTGTTTTCTGTTTTTTAAAATATATTTTATTTTTTACACAGAAGAAGGGAAAGGGATAGAGAGCTAGAAACATCGATCAGCTGCCTCTTGTGCATCCCCCACTGGGGATGTGCCCGCAACCAAGGTACATGCCCTTGACCGGAATCGAACCAGAGACCCTTCAATCTACAGGCCAATGCTCTATCCACTGAGCCAAACCGGTTAGGGCATCGTGTTCTTTTCAAAGTTAAATATTCATTGTTCTCTCTCCGCCCTACTCCCAATCAGTTCCAGACATTGCTAGTCTCCTCTTCAAGATCCCCTTGACTTGACACTATCCTTTCACCTGTGCCATCTAGGCTTTAACACAGTATTCTCTGATTAGTTAAGAAGACAGGACTAATACGGCCTTTATTTTGAAAATAAGGAATCTCATCACCCTTAATGCCTACAAAACGAACTGTCAAAGAAAATATATACAGCCAGAATATAAGTAAACCAGGAAGAAAGAAACAGTGACAGCTAGCAAAAGAGTTCTAATCCATAGTTGAGGAATATTTATTTCTAGGCTGCTGGAAAAGAGATAAAAGGGGACAGCAAATGGATTAATGCCCACAAAGCAAGGATAGTCTCCTGTTTGACCCTGAAAAATTACTACTGCCACCATTTATATAAAGCAGTGTTTCCTTAAAGGACCCGCATCAGAACTCCAGAATCCAAGCTCAAATTGTATTACTTGGGGTGAGGTTATTGAAGCTATATTTTAAACAAGTAATCCAATCAGTGATTCTAAAAGACACTAAATTTTGAAAAATAACTAAGTTTTATTATAGATGTCTGGAAGGGTGAGTGAAGACTTAGAACTTACACACAGTACTCCTCTGAGCCCTTCTGTCTTTCCCAAGGTGATTTATATGCCCCTTCCTCATACTTCTCCAATCACCTTGAATACATCTTGTCTTCTATAAAGCAATAATCACTCCCTGTTTTACTGTATTCTCCCAACAGTAATTTCTTTATCCCTCTGAATAGTAGACTCCTTGGCACATACTAGGCACTCATTTATTAAGGAAATCAGTTGTTTTTCTTCAGTTTCTTATTTTAAGACTACAAACAATTTCTAATGATCTAATCCCTCCTATTATATAGTAAAAGCCTAATATGCAAATTGGTCCCTCAACCAGAGTTTGACCACTTGCTACGATGTGCACTGACCACCAGGGGATGGTATAAAACATGGCTGGCAGCAGGTGGCAGTGGAGGTGCTGCTGACCCCGATGAAAGTGAGCCCACGGGGAAATGGTAGAGCAGGTAAGCAGACAGTGCCGAGCCAAGGTGGGTGTGAGCAGATAGTGACCAGACGGCGGAGGGGGCTGGTTGGGAGAGGCCACCATCCAGCTCCCAAGTGCTAAGGGAGCCAAGTAGGGGCTGATGACTCAGGTGGAAGGGGGGCTCCAGGGGTCTCAAGTGCTGCCCAGGCCCCAGAGGTCAGCTTGGACTTGGCCTTCCACGCCAGACACTCTTGCTTTGATCGTTGGCCAGGCCTAGGAATTACATCTGTGCACACATTTCATGCAAAGTGCCTCTAGTATTTAATATTTTAGCTTCTGTTTTTATGCAGTAGACAAGTGTTTTTCAACCTTTTATGCACCATGACACCCTTAAGGACACTTTTTAAGTCTTTCCTCCTAATTGTCCCAAACTATGACAGTTTAGTGTCACAGTGTTGACCTGGGGTGGTGAATACAAAACATAAAACACAGATGATTTTTACAGAATTGTACCCCAGAAATCTATAATTTTATTAACCATGCCACCCCAATAAACTCAATTAAGATAATGCAACCTGTATCAAGAGTTGATGTGGAGCCAAGTGAAATATATTATATTAAGAGCCTACTATGTTATATTAAGAGCCTACTATTAAAGTCACTTAAGTTTCTGTGTTTTATTACTGTAGCTTCAGCAAAAACAGATGTAGCATTCAGATAGCTAGCAAAAAGTGTATAAATAACCAGAGTTATGATTAATACTCAAAGATTATCAATACTGTTACATTCACCAGGTTTAAGTTGTGACCACTTAATCATGCAACATGAGCAACAAATGATGGAAACAGCATTTTCAAATAGATTATTGTATTAGTCATATAAACTAACAGTTAATCTAGCATATATTTTATGATATGCATTGCCATAATTTTGCTATATAAGTAATTATATTGACAGTCATTATGACTTACATAAGCAAAGTGATTATTTCCAGGATCATCTGAGAGCCCAGCACTGAGCTGTTTTAAAAACCAGCAAAAACAATGCAACTACAACTCAAAGAAATGATGCAATTTTGCACTTCTCCCATGGATGATTTCAAAGAAGCCTTGGCTGGAAGTTGAGAATCAAGTCAGACTACACAAAGTACAATTTAGGCTTAGAGTTGAAACAATTCTTACCCACATTAAAACCTGACAGGCAACCTAGTCTTGAGAGAAAGCTGGTAGGAGAGGAAAAGAAATCAATCAAGGCCTAAGAGACAGGAGCAGTGGGGTATGAGTTAGGGATAGAAGTGGGGGAGGGTTAGAGATAATTGAGGGTGATGAACTACAAGGGCTGATGTAGGATAAATGGGCTGATGTAACATCTTGGAGAATCAGGATACAAAGTAAGAGTGACAGATGGAACAATAGTCAAATGACTTATGGCAAGAAAGGTAGGACCACTCTGCATATCTGCAATGTTTATTAGAAACCTGTCCATGTGCACTATTTGCCTCATAAATGTGAACACTAGATTATGTGCATTTATCATGTAGCACCATACTGGTAGTCTGACTAGTTAAACAGCCCAACCCGTGAAAGATTTAATGCAGATAAAACGCCAAAAAAAAAAAAAAAAAAAAGCAGTATCTCAGTAGTTGTCTGACATGAAGTGAATAGCCAGAAACAATCTTTTAAAAGCTAGCACAAGAAACTACTCCCAAACCTAAGTGTGGAGCTAATAAAGTTAGGGGCCAAGACATATAAAGATCAACAGAAATAAAATGAATCAGTGTGCTGCAGTGCAGTGTAGGCATAGGGTGCACAATTACTGGGACTAGATAAAAGTATATCCCATACACTATTGTTAGGCCAGGAAGGTTATAAAAGGATATTTTCTAAGACATGCAAATCTAATCCCTAAGGACAAAACTCAGATCAGCAACTGAATGGGGGCCAGGTATGTATATGTGAAATGGGGCAGATATGACTTAAAAGAGCAGGATAAGTATCTGGAAGAATGAACATTATCTGTACTTTGTTTAGGTGGTGGTTACAAAGGTGTATAGAGTGGTTGAGACTAAACAGCAAATCTATAGTCTGTGCACTTTTTTGTATGCAAATTATACTTCAACTAGCGACCCAGTGCATGAAATTAGTGCACATTAAAATGGGATTAATGAGAGGAAATATTTTAATTTTGCTATTTGCCCTTTCTCTATAATAGAAGTGTCAGAGATGAAAGAAAATTAGTAAAATATATATGAAAATCTTCCTTCTACCAGAGTTTGGGATGCACTATGGGACCCAGAGTTAAGTCCCAGCCCACCATGTGCACCTCAAAATTTCAGGAGAACCAGGTCCAGACCCAACCGGAACCCCCCTACTGGGCTAGATCCAGACCCTGCTGGTCCCACCCTTCTCAAGCCCACCAGGCAGGGGCCGCAGCCTCAGGTCCCTCAGCCCAGGGCAGGGGACATGGTCTGAGGTTCCCTGTCAAACCCCATAGGGGTGGGGTGCAGCATCAGGTCAATGCCAATTGTTTGTTAAGACTCATTACGGGAACTTGGCCTCCACTGTGTGGGTTCAGCCATCTTGTTTTATGGAAACCTCCACTTCCGCTGTGGGTGCTGCCAATCCACTGCAGAGTAAATTTGCAATTTGCATATCCCCTCTTTATTATATAGGATAAAGCTTTTTATTTTTTTAAAGACTGGGAAGTAGAATGCATTTCTTATCAAGATTATTTCTCAAAATGGGTAAATTAAAAGTTTAGGCCATGAAATGGTAAATAGTGGTAACTCTGCAATGTATAGAAATCTCCACTACCCATAAGTCTGCCTCCAAAAAAATTCCAAAGAGCCACAATTTTAACTTTCAACTTAAGCCACAGATTTTAGCAAATAATACTTTGCATCCTAACATTTTTTTCCCTCATTATTGGCAAAAATGAATAGTGAGTTCATCAATACTACTTTCACTAACTTAAAATTGCTAGATTTTTTCTTTCCATTGATACTAATAAAAGGGCAATATGCTAATTAGACCAGAGTTCTTCTGGATATCCATCTGGATGTCCTTCTGGACAAAGCCACTGTGGTGGGGGCCGAGGCAGAGGCGGTTAGGAAAGGGCAGGTAGGGGCAACCAGGTGGCAGGCAGGTCAGTGGTTAGGAGCCACTGGTCCCAGATTGTGAGAAAGACTGGGCCTAAACCAGCAGTCAGACACACCCTGAAGGGTCCTGCCAGGCTGAGGGACCCCATTCCCATCCACAAATTTCATGCACCAGGCCTCTAGTAGAACTATAAATAATGATTGCCTCTCCAAGAAGCAAATACAGTACAGAAAATTTCCCATTTTATAAGGCAAAACTGAATTATAAAGAGGTGATCCGCAGCCCTAGCTAGTTTGGCTCAGTGGATAAAGCATCAGCCTATCCCATGTTCAATTCCAGTCAAAGGCACATGCCAGAATTGTGGGCCCCATCCCTCTTAGGGAGTGTGTAGGAGGCAACCAACCGATGATTCTCTCTCATCATTTCTAACTGGGTCATGTTAGATGCATCAATTAAAATGCCAAGAGCAAAAGACAAAGAAAGACAAAGAGAATATTAAAAGCAGCAAGAAAAAAACAGTTAATTACCTACAAGGGAGCACCCATACGACTGTCAGCTGATTTCTCAACAGAACCTATGCAGGCCAGATGGGAGTGGAAAGAAATATTCAACGTGATGAATAGCAAGAACCTACAACCAAGAATAATCTATCCAGCAAAGCTGTCATTCAGAATTGAAGGGCAGATAAAGAGCTTCACAGAGAAGAGAAAGCTAAAGAAGTTCATCAACTCCAAACCAGTTATTATATGAAATGCTGAAAGGTACTCTTTTAGAAGAGGAAGAAGAAAAAGGTAAAAGACAAAAAATTATGAACCACAAATACATATCTATCAACAAGGGAATCTAAAAATTAAGTGAATTAAAAATGTGATGAACAGAATAAACTGGTGAATACAATAGAATCAGGAGCACAGAAAGGGAGTGGACTGATCATTCTCAGGGGAAAAGGGGTGAGGGTTGTACAGGGAGAGACTGGACAAAAATCATACACCTACAGATGAGATCAATGGGAGGGAGGTAAGGGCAGAGGGAAGGGTGGAAGCTGGGTGCAGGGGTGCTAAGGAGGGGAAAAAAGAGAAACAAATTAATAATCTGAATAACAAAGATTTAATTAAAAAAACAGAAAAAAAAAACATCTATGTAGTCACACCCACCTTAGGAAATAAAACATTATTGATATAGTTAAAAAAAAAAAAAGACCTAACTAAAACAATACTGTGCACTCCCCAAAGGGGTGCACCAAGAGTGTACACCTCAGGTAACAAGGGAGGTGGAGCTACACGACCATATAGGACACCTAGCACACAAAGCTACTATACTAACTTGGAAGCAGTGAAAATGTAGAAACAAAGGAACAGATCACAAACGAAAGAGGAAAATAAACAACTGGATATAGAGTTCAAAATCACGGTTATAAGGTTTTTAAAGAATTTTCTAGAAAAGGTGGATAAATTTAGTGAGACCCAAAAGGAGATGACAAAGGACCAACTAGAAATTAAACATATACTGACTGAAATAACAAATATTATACTGAGACCCAACAGCAGACTAGACACATCACAATTAAAATGCCAAGAACAAAAGACAAACAGAGAATATTAAAAGCAGCAAGAGAAAAACAGCTCATTACCTACAAGGGAGCACCCATATGACTGTCAGCAGATTTCTCAACAGAAATGATGCAGGCCAGAAGGGAGTGGAAAGAAATGTTCAAAGTGATGAATAGCAAGAACCTACCATCAAGATTACTCTATCCAGCAAAGCTATCATTCAGAATTGAAGGGCAGATAAAGAGCTTCACAGATAAGAAAAAGCTAAAGGAGTTCACCACTGCCAAACCAGTATTATATGAAATGCTGAAAGGTATTTCAGAAGGGGAAGAAGAAGAAAAAGGTAAAGTCAAAAATTATGAATGACAAATACATATCTACCAACAAGTGAATCTAAAAATCAAGTGAATTAAAAATAGAATAAACTGAATAGAATCAGGAGCATAGAAAGGGAGTGGACTGATAATTCTCAGGGGAAAAGAGGTGTGTGGGGTGCAGAAAGAAACTGGACAAAAATCATACATGTATGGATGAGGACAATGGGAGGTGAGGGTAGAGGGTGGGGTGGGAGCTGGGTGGAGGGAGGTATGGGGGGGAAAAAGAGGTACAACTGTAATAATCTGAACAATAAAGATTTATTTTTAAAAATCCTTTTACTCTTGAAATATTAATGTTTATTGCATATAATATATGTAAAATCATTTTATTGAGTAATTGGTGTTTACTGCATGTAACATTTTCATATTTAGAATAATTTTTCATGACATATTCATGTTTATTGCATGTAACATTTTATTTAAAATCGATGTTCTTGTAATAAAAAAAAATAGAAAACCTATTTGAACAAATAATGACAGACAATTTCCCCCTCCTTGGTTAAAGAAATTGACTTACATGTCCAGGAAGCGCAGAAAGTCCCAACGAGGAACCCAAAGAGGCCTATACCAAGATACATCATAATTAAAATACCAAAGATTGAAGACAAAGAGAGAATCTGAAAAAGCAGCAAAAAAGCATTTAGTTACCTATAAGAGAGCGCCCATACAACTCTCAGCCAAATTCTGAACAGAATTTTGTAGGCCAGAAGGGAATGGCAAAAAATATCCAAAGCAATGAATATAAAGGACTTACAACCAAGATTACTCTACTAGTTCCTATTTGGAACTAGTGGCCCAGTGCACAGATTCTTGTATCTTCAAAGGAACTGTGGGTCACGTGCAATGGGAACAAGGGTGGGTCTCGGCCCATCCTCCGCAGTCCCTAATCCTGTCTGCCAACAGCCCTGCTCCCACCCGCTGACTGCTCAGAGTGAGCAGGGCCTGAGTTGTCGTCAGTGGGTACAAGTGGTGGCTGCTGCCCCAATAAGCCATTCAGGAGCAGGGGGAGGTGGAGAAGCCCTCAAGGATGGATTGGAGCCGGCAGCTGCCATTTGCACCTGCTGATGGGCTGGCACTGGCAGTGGGTGTGAGTGGCAGCTTCAGTGCCGGCAGCAGATGCGAGTACTGGGCAGGACTGTGGTTGGCGGATCAAAGAATTTTCAGTAATCACCAGAGGTTCACACAGATGACAGCGACTATTGCCCAGCCTTGGTCTGGCACCTCTGCTCTCTTGCATCACCTTGCTCAATACCCACCATGTTCTGCACACTCCCTCTAGTGGTCAGCACATGTCAGAGCAACCCATTGTTCAATTCTTCCACAGTTCAGTCTATTTGCATATTAGCCTTTCATTATCTAGGACTGAAGGTCAGATAAAGAACTTTACAGACAATCACCACCAAACCAGTATTACATGAAATGTTGAAAGATATTCTTTAAGATAAGCCAGAAGAAAAAGATAAAAATTTTGAATAATAAAAAGGCAATTAATGTCTATCAACAATTAAATCTAAAGATCAAAATAATAAATCTAATGAAAAACAAAATTATACATAGAGTAGCCAGATCATTATGCTCTCTGAACACATAAAAATCTGGCCATTGTATATAACCTATATAATAAAAGGCTAATTTGCAAATTGTCCCCTCGACCAGGAGTTTGTCTCCCTTCCTCTGGCCAGGCTCGAATTCATGCACCGGGCCTTTAACACACACATACACACACACACTGAATGGCCAGATTATTATGCGCTCAGAGATCAGAATAATCTGGCCACTCAGTGTATACATACTAGAGGCCCGATGTATGAAATTCGTGCAAGAGTAGGCCGTCCTCCTCTCAGTTCCCGGCACCGGCTTCCCTCTGGCGATCGAAACCTGGGCTTCTCTCCAGCTGCAAGCAGGCACCTAGAATCTGGGTTTCCCTTGCAGCCGAGCTTTGTTTGGAAGGTTATCTGGTCTAATTAGCATATTATCCTTTTATTACTATAGATAAGCATTACCCATGGAAACAAACAATAGGTTGTTGAAAGCCTGGGATGGGATGGGAACTGGGTAGAGGGTGGAAATAGGTGAGGGGGGAGAAGAGGGATATCTGTAAAACTCTCAACAATAAAGATTGTTTTTTAAAAAAGAGTACAGTAATTTAAATGACCTATAACAGAACAGTATACTGAATATTATCTTATATAATAAAAGCCAAATATGCTCATTACGATGTACACTGAGCTTCAGGGCGCAGCTGACTGACTGAACAGTCAAAACGATGTGTACTGACCAACAGGGACCAGTCGACGGTTGACAAGTTGCTAGGAAGTACACATACTGCTAGGGGGCAGACACTCAGATTGGTAGGTTAGCTTGCTACTGGGTCCTGGCTGATCTGGAGTGAGTGAGGTGGGCCAGGCATGCCTCCATGGCTGACCAATCTCCTGTATCCCTCCCCAGCCCTGATCATGCACCAGGCCTCTAGTTATTAATGAACTAGAGCCCAGTACACAAAATTTGTGGACTATGTGTCCCTCAGCCCAGGCTGAATGCTCTCTAATCTGGAACATCCCTCTCACAATCCAAGACTGCTGGTTCCCAGCTGTTCACCTGCCTGACTTCCTGATTGCCCCTGACTGCTGCCATCTGCCAGCCTGATCACACACTAACGGTTAGTAACCACTCCACTGCCAGCCCAATTGATGCCTAACTCCTCCCCTGCCAGCCTGGGTCCCCCCCAACTGCCCTTTCATGCAGGTCCAGTTGCCCCCAACTTCCCTCCCCTCCACTGCCGGTGTGGTCACCCCTAACTGCCCTCTGCTGCAGGCCTGATCGCCTTCAACTGCCCTCTCTTGTAGGCCTGGTCCCTCTCAACTGCCCTCCCCTGCTGGACATCTTGTGGTGGCCATATTGTGAACATATGGGGTCACTCATCTTGTGTGTTGGAGTGATGGTCAATCTGCATATTACTCCTTTATTAGATAGGATAGAGGCCTGGTGCATGGGTGGGGGCCAGCTGGTTTGCCCTGAAGGGTGTCCTGGATCATGGTTGGGGTTCCCTTGAGGTGTGGGTGGCCTGGGTGAGGGGCCTGTGGTGATTTGTAGGCCGGACCCGCCTTCCAGCCACCCAAGTGGAAACCCTAGGATCTGGGATTTAGCTATCTTCTGTAATTGAAACTTTAGCCTTGAGCAGAACCAAGCTTCCTGCTTGCTCTGTGGCCACAGCCATTTTTGTTGGCATTTATTTATCTTCATTAATTAAAACTTTGTAGCCTTTAGCGGAGCCCTTGGCAGCCAGAGTGTGCAGAAAGCTTAGCTTCCTCTATCACTGGGGAAACCCAAGCCTCCTGTTTTCTCCCTGGCTGCAGTCATTTTTGTAGGGACTTATTTATATTCTATAATTGAAACATTGTAGCCTTGAGTGGAGGCCTGGGCTGATCATGGTGTGTGGAAAGCATGACCTCCTCCATTGCCAGCAGCAACCCAAGCCTCCTGATTAGCTGGTGGGCATGGCTTGTGAGTGTAGCGGAGTGATGGTTAACTTGCATATTACTCTCATTCGATAGAATAAGTCACACCTTCTGATGCTGTGAGTACACAAATTGGCCCTGTTTTCTTACACACTATT
>PVJN01029816.1:0-26124 GCA_004026805.1 Lasiurus borealis
TGTGGGGGGTCTGGTCTCTGTCCCTGGAGCCCAGAGCATTGTGGGTGGTCTGTCTCTGTCCCTCGTGCCCAGAGCATTGTGGGCCGGTCTGGTCTCTGTCCCTCGTGCCCAGAGCTTTGTGGGTGGTCTGTCTCTGACCCTCGTGCCCAGAGCATTGTGGGCCGGTCTGGTCTCTGTCCCTCGTGCGCAGAGCATTGTGGGCCAGTCTGGTCTCTGTCCCTCGTGCCCACAGCATTGTGGGCCGTTGGTCTGGTCTCTGTCCTTCATGCCCAGAGCATTGGGGCCGGTCTGGTCTCTGTCCCTCAGGCCCAGAGCATTGTGGGCCGGTCTGGTCTCTGTCGCTCGTGCCCAGAGCATTGGGGCCGGTCTGGTCTCTGTCCCTCGTGCCCAGAGCATTGTGGACCGGTCTGGTCTCTGTCCCTTGTGCCCAGAGCATCGTGGGCCGGTCTGGTCTCTGTCCCTCGTGCCCAGAGCACTGTGGGCCGGTCTGTCTGTCCCTCGTGCCCACAGCATTGTGGGCCGGTCTGGTCTCTGTCCCTTGTGCCCAGAGCATCGTGGGGGGTCTGGTCTCTGTCCCTCATGCACCTGATGTGACCACGGACCCCTCCCCGTGGGCCTGCCTCCCAGCATTTCTCAGGGCGGCGCCGTATCTCGCCCGGTGGCCGTGCCCCGTGCCAGTGTGACCACGTCTGCTCCCTGGGCGTCTGGACTGTTTGCTCTGTGGCACCTCGCTCCCCCGCTTTTCACACGGATGGTGTCCGTGGCAGGCACTTACCGGCGGCGTGTGTGTGCGTGTATGTGTGTGTGTGTGTGTGCCTTACCACCTCCGTTGGCCACAGGCTTTTATTTTTATCATTTCTGTCCGCTTTCAGAGGCGCAAAGCTGACCTCCTTGTTCAAACATCCGTTTATTTGATGAGAGTTAAATGTTAACCTCCACTTCCTCCCCAGTCACGTGGCTTTGGCTTTGAACCCAGCACCCTTGCTACATCGTCGTTTGCATTCTGAGTGTCTGTCTTCCCAGCAGAAAGATGGTCACAGATAGCTGGCATGGCTCTGTGGCTGAGCGTCGACCTAGGAACCAGGAGGTCACGGTTCGATTCCCATTCAGGGCACGTGCACGGATGGTGGGCTCCATCCCCAGTAGGGGGCGTGCAGGAGGCATCCGGTCCATGATTCGCTCTCATCATGGATGTTCCTCTCTCTCTCTCTCCCTTCCTCTCTGAAATCAACAAAAACATTTTTTTTAATAAAAGGAAGGGGGTCACATCGGCACTGCCCACTGGGAAGGCCAGAGACGCTTCTGTCAAGAGCCTGGCACACACACAGGCTCAATTCATGGGGGCCGTTACCAGCCTGCAGTGAACAGGGGAACTGCGTCCTAGCATCCTGGGGAGGTGAGAGTGGAATTTCTCCTGTGCTGCTCACCCGTCTTGCTCTCCACCCCCACCCCCACCCCGGACTTCTCGCTGCTGGAGGAACAGGGCCAGTTCCAGGCAGCGGCGGGGAAAGGCACTTGCTTTATATATATATATTTTATTGATTTCAGAGAAGGAGAGGAGAGAGATAGACACATCAACGATAAAAGAGAATCATTGATCGGCCGCCTTCTGCACGCGCCGAACTGGGGATCGAGCCGGCAACCCTGGGCAGGTGCCCTTGGCTGGAATTGAACGTGGGACCCTTCCATCCACAGGCTGATTCTCTATCCACTGAGCCACACCAGCCGGGGCTGGGACAGGCGCTCTCAGAGGTGCCTCCCTTTCAGCGAGCGTAGGGCGGAACTCCCAGGAGAAATGCATCACTTAGAAACGGAATAGGGGCTGCCTCGAGATCGCAAGAAAAAAAGCACGACTTTTGGGTTATCGAGGAGAAAAGGATCTCTGGATTCGTAGCGGCCACATCTGCTCTTTGGGGCTGTGTGCAGCCTGTGCCCTGACCTCGCCCCTTCCCCAGCAACCCCCCCTCTCCCCGCTATCCAAACAGAGGGAAGCGGCGGCTGCTGACCACTCTCTGGGGTGGGAAAGGAATGTCCTGCCTGCGTGGACTGTCCAGAACTTCCTGTCAGACACCCGCCGCCAGTCAGGCCCCGGCGTGCATTCCAGAGTCCGCAGCCCGACTCCCGGAGAGAAGATGTGGTGCGCTCATTGACCGCTGCCCGCGGGGGACGCTTCCCGCCCCCCGGAAAAAGGTGTTTATTAGCTTATTCCACCGTGACTGCATGGCTCCGCAGGCCTGTGAGGGGCCCCGACACCCCCTCTCGGGAAGAAGGACCCCGCCTGGGGCCAGGCCGTCTGCTGTTTTGTAGCCTTTACAGCACGGTGACCACGTCAGTGCTTGGGACGGGCCGTATTTTTTTTAAATATATTTTATTGATTTTTTACAGAGAGGAAGGGAGAGAGATAGAAAGTCAGAAACATCAATGAGATGCACGCCCCCCAGTGGAAATGTGCCCGCAAGCAAGGTACATGCCCCCGACCGGAATCGAACCTGGGACCTTTCAGTCCGCAGGCCGACGCTCTATCCACTGAGCCAAACGGGTCTCGGCCGTATTTGATTTCAATGTCCTGCTTAGATGGTATAAACCTGCTATGGAACATCTCTCTCTTTTTTTTTTAGATTTTTATTGATTTCAGACAGGAAGGGAAAGGGAGAGAAAGAGAAACATCTCTGATGAGAGACAGGCGTGGATCGGCTGCCTCCCGCCCGCCCCACACTGGGAGTCGCGCCCACCACCCGGGCCTGTGCCCTGACCGGGGACTGAACAGTGGCCACCTGGTTCCCAGGCTGCCGCTCGGCCCCTGAGCCACGCCGGGCGGGCATGCAGGGTCTGGTTTTTGTAAAACTAACTCCTCAGGTGATGCTGTCGGAGATCCGGCCCGCTCCTGTCTCAGCTGCTTTTCCCTCCGTTTGGGCTTTCTGTTCAGGTCGGAGCTTCTCGCCGGGAGGCAGAGACGGACGGCCACCGGGGCACCAGGCTTAGGAAACCAGCAGGATCGGAACAGCCCTTCCCAATGCAATACACTGAACATAAAGATTTATTAAGTAAAAAAAAAATAAATAAAAGCTGAAAGATACTCTTTAAGAAGAGGAAGAAGAAGAAAAAGGGAAAGATAAAAATTCTGAACAACGAATACATATCTGTCAACAAGTGCATCTAAAAAATCAAGTGAATAAAAAATCTGATGAACAGCTGAGACCATTTTGGGTCAGTGGATAGAGCGTCAGACTGCGGACTGAAAGGTCCCAGGTTCGATTCTGGTCAAGGGCACGTACCTTGGTTGCAGGCACATCCCCAGTGGGGGGCATGCAGGAGGCAGCTGATCGATGTTTCTAACTCTATCCCTCTCTCTTCCTCTCTGTGAAAAATCAATAAAATATATTTAAAAAAATAAAAAATAAAAGCTTTTGTCGAAACTGGTTTGGCTCAATGGATAGAGTGTCGGCCTGCGGACTGAAAGGTCCCAGGTTTAATTCCAGTCAAGGGCATGTACCTTGGTTGCCGGCACATCCCCTGAGGGGGCCGTGCAGAAGGCGGCTGATCGATGTTTCTCTCTCATCGATGTTTCTAACTTTCTATCCCTCTCCCTTCCTCTCTGTAAAAATTCAATAAAATATATTTTAAAAAATAAAAAGCAAAAGCAAAAGCTTTTAAGAGACAAATGATAATCACAAGCACCAACATTGGTGAAGCGCTTGCTTGCCCGGTGCTAGACCCTGTTCGGATGCTTTCTACGGACTCATTCCGTTCTCCCAGTTGCCGATAAGGGCCTTAATCACCCCATCTCACAGAGAAGGAAGCAGGCGCACAGGAAAGTCACGTAGTTTAACCTAGGTCCCGGCTGTTGCTGGCCAAGCCGGACTCGCCCCTGAGCAAGCGGACGTCGAACCCGCGCTCAGAACAAACCTTCTGTTCGTTTGGGCTTTCCCTCGGGGGTCACATCACTCATGGATGACAGGAATGACATCAGCAAGCAAAGGAGTCGAAAAGCGATGAGCGTTGCCCAGGGACAGAGTGGTGAGGGCTTCCGCTGGGACATACCAGGGGCAGGGAATTGCTGAGGACAGACGTAAGAGCTGTGAGGATGTCGGACAACTCTATGAAAGGGAGGAGGGGAGGGTTTTAGACTAGGAGAGGGGTGGCCTGGACGGTAAGAGAGAGGAATGAGCTGAAAACATACCCCAGCCCAGGTGGCGTGGCTCCGTGACTGAGCGTCCACCCATGAACCAGGAGGTCGCCGGTTCGATTCCCGGTCAGGGCACATGGCCGGGTTGCGGGCTCGATCCAGCAGCGGGCGTGCAGGAGGCAGCTGATGGATGTTTCTCTCTCCTCATTGTTTCTGCCTCTTCCTCTCCCTTTTCTCTCTCTCTAAAAATCAATTTTAAGAAAACACTTAAAATATATATGTATATAATTTGAGACATGCACACATTCACATAGAAATTCAGTGGCCAAGGAACAAATTCCTTCCTCCGAGGGGGGGCTTCGAGCAGCCCCTGGAGAGCAGGCACGCCTGCGGAGAGGGGATGTGAGGACAGAAGGAGTGGGAGGTGCTGTCAGCGCGATCCCGGGAGGAAGCCGGAGTGAGTGGGCAGGGACGGGTGTGGGCGAGAGTGGGAAGGTGATGGGGGAAACGCAGAAAACTTGGGGCTGGCTTCCGATGGCTTTTTCTCCCTCAGTCCGATCTTTTTTTAAAAACTGAAAGTCTTTGTGTCGTGCGTTAGGCCGATGTTCAGAGTTGCTACGCCTTCCCTGACACCTCTGATGGAGTCTTCAAACCCACCTCTCAGGGAGACGTGGGCATCGAACTCTTTCATATCCGGCTGTCACGGCCCGGATCACGACCTGTTGCCCCCGGAGACCGCTCGCTCTCCCAGGCACGGGATCCGTGGGAGCATTCAAAGGGCGTGAAGAACGGTGGTCAGAGGCCACGTCCTGATTCAAAGCAAAGCAGGGGCCGGCATTTGGGTGCCCAGGGAGCATTCTGCTGGGAGAGACCCGTCTCGGGTGACTTCATTTCTCGTGGGCCTCCTCTGGCTGTGAGGTCATCACGGTCTAGGGCAGCGGTTCTCAACCTGTGGGTCGCGACCCCTTTGGGGGTCGAACAACCCTTTCACAGGGGTCGCCTAAGACCATCGGAAAATGCAGATATTTACATCACGATGCATAACAGCAGCAAAATGTCATGGTTGGGGGTCACCACCACGTGAGGAACTGGATGCAAGGGTCGCGGCCTTAGGAAGGTTGAGAACCACTGGTCTAGAGGGGTTGGGGGGGGCATGATGGTAGTGACATTGACTTCCTGCAAGGCTGATGCCTGGTGTGTGCTTCTCGGGCGTGAAGTGGGGAAGCAGAGGGGTCAGGGTCAAGTTCAGGTTTGGAAGAGGGTGTGCTTTCTCCCCAGCATCACCGCGCTGCTGAACAAACGCTTAGCAAGACCTAATGGCCGCACAGATTTTATCTGTGCTCTCTTTGCATTTGGTTTCGTGTAGTTCTAATCCGGCCAGAGATACACAATTATTTATGGAGCCTTTCTCATCTAATGTGATAAACATTTCTCCGTTAAACTACGGACCTTGACATCATGTCTCACCCGGCCGTCCGGCGTGGCTCGGTAGTTGAGTGTCCACCTACGAAGCAGGAGGTCAGGGTTCGATTCCCAGTCAGGGCACGTGCCCGCTCGGGTGGTGGGCTTAGATTCCCCAGGAGGGGGCGTGCAGGAGGCAGCCGATCAATGATTCTCTCTCATCAGAGATGTTTCTGTCTCTCTCTCTCCCTCGTTCTTCCTCTCGGAAATGAATAAAAATATACATACGGTTTTAAATACCGTGTTTCAACCAAAACCTTTCCGCCAGGCTGTCGCTGGAGGAGAGGCCGCTGCGGGGTGGAAGGCAGAGGGTCGTTACAAGCCCATAGTGAGCACAGGAGGGGCGGGAGGGGGAGCAGAGGGGCGCAAGGCCAGTGCTGGCCCTGAGGAAACCCCCCGTTCCCCGCTGGCCTGATTTTGAGAGCACCAGGCCCAGCCAAGAGGGACGGGCACTCAGGAAACCCCAGCCTCCCTGCGGCTCCTGCAGGCCCAGGACCGGTGAGCGGGGAGAGGCCTGGGCCCTGCCCGCTGCAAGCCTGCGAGTGAGGCCGCTCCGGCTGCCCCACCGCCTGGCGCAGAGAAGGGAGGCCGAGAGGCTGCCGTCTCCCAGCTGGGGTGATGGGCTCCCCAGTGACTCAAGCTCCTCTGGTGACTCTCACAGGCTATTTATAGCCTCCGCAGGCGAGGCGATCAGATGGTGGAAATTGTAAGTCGCTGGCTGGCTCCAGGTTTGGGATTTATTTTTATTTTTATTTTTTTTAGCATGTAAGTCAGTTAGTCAGTTAGTTGGTTGGTTATAGGTTGATGTGTGTGATCCTCAGAGGAGAAGGAACATAATAGAATGGGGGAAGGTGCCTCTGGCAGAACTGTTTACTGTCCCACCTGGGTGTTCCCTGCTCAGTGTCTCTGAGACGTGGACAAATACAGTGGTACCTCGAGATACGAGTTTAATTCGTTCCGTAACCTTGAGGCGTGGGAAATTATGAGACGCTCGAGTCTCGGTAAACTGGTGGGTCCTGTGACTCCTATCTCAAATGTTGCTCGTGTTTCAAAGCAAAAATCGCTCGCTCGACGGCTCAAATCTCAAAAATCTCGTATGTTAGGGCACTCATATCTCGAGGTACCACTGTAGCTTGTTTCCTTGCAGGAAATGTGCTGTCGTTCAGAGAAGAGTTGTGTTTTGATTTTTGTTTGTAATCCTTACCCAAGGATAGGTTTTTCATTGATTGGAGAGAGAGAGGAATGGAGAGAGAGAGAAAAAAAACGTTGATGTGAAAAACACTGATCAGTTGCCTCTCACACACATCCCAACTGGGGATCGAATCCACAACCCAGGCACGTGTCCTGACTGGGAATCAAACCCAGGATCCTTCAGTGCACAAGCCGACGCTCTAGCCACTGAGCCACCCTGGCCAGGTCAGCAGAGATTTCTGCCCTCCCCCTAAAATGCTTGAAAACACCCAACATAACAACAAAACGGTTGAATCATTGACATTCATTGGGAGTTTATTGCCGCAGTTTTTTCTCCGTTTGGCCTTTTTCCTCTCCTCCGTAACTACCCAAGTGGTTTCCAGACTGTCCGGGGCGTGGCATGCAGAGGAGGCACACACGGCGGGACAGGCCCACGTGGGTTGGCATCCTGGCCCACGCAATCACCGGTTGTGCTTTCTCAGCACTGACAGGGGCCGTGACCTGAGGGTGGTAGCTGGGAGGACCCCAGGACGGGCGGGTGGTAACGGACTGGAATTAAGACGGCGGCTCCTTGCTGAGACCGGGGTTGGCTCAGTGGAGAGAGCGTCGGTCTTCGGACTGAAAGGTCCCAGGTTCGATTCCAGTCAAGGGCATGTACCTTGGTTGCGGGCACATCCCCAGTAGGGGGCGTACAGGAGGCAGCTGATCGATGTCTCTCTCTCATCGATGTTTCTAACTCTCTATCCCTCTCCCTTCCTCTCTGTAAAAAATCAATAAAATATATTAAAAAAAAAAAAAGACGGCAGGTCCTCGGAAAGTAGGGGTCAATATCGATCCCCTACCCTATCCCCCCCCTCCCCCGCTGCTGCTAACTCGGACTCAGGGTCCCGCGGCCTGGTCTGGCCTGGCCTGTCATTCAAGGCCGGAAATGGTACCCAGGACGTGCTCACAGAGACTCACCGGGAAGATAAAACAGCCAGCTTTCCCGGGGATTTATGGCTCTGACGCTCGGCTTTCGTGAATCAGGGTCTTAAATTCACCCTCACTGGGCCGTGTGCCCAAACGCAGGCTGGAGACCCATCCAGGCCCAGAGAGTTGCTGGCAACACAGCCTCTCCATCCTTTTCCAGAAATCACGTCTGAAAGCACGTGCTTTTGCTCCCCGCAGGAGAGCGAGTACCCCAAGGCTCTCAGCAAAGGTTTCGCCATCTCTTGAGGGGGAAGGTGCCGTACTCTCGCCTCAAGTGTTCAAAAATAGGACCCGTGCCAGATGGCGCTGGGAGGGAGAGGAACGCCAGCCGTGATCGTGTGGCTGAAATCATCCTTCCACACATTGGCGATCTCCCCAGGGACCCTGAGCATGTCCCTCTGCCTGTGGCCTCTGCCCAGCGCACGGCTGACCCACCCCAGCGTGGTATGTGGGGGATGGGGGGCCGTCCTGGCTGCATTCCCAGGCAAAAGCGCCCCCAAGGTGTGTCCTTCCTCTGTACAGCGGCACCTCGAGATACGAGTGCCCTGACATACGAGGTTTTTGAGATACGAGCCGTCGAGCGAGCGATTTTTGCTTTGAAATACGAGCAACAGTTGAGATAGGAGTCATCTCGCGGATCGGCCGGCTGCACACGACCCACCAGTTTACCGCGACTCGAGCGTCTCATAGTTTCCCGCGCCTCAAGGTTATGGAACAAATTAAACTCGTATCTCGAGGCGCCACTGTCCTAATGGGTGCCTTCTATCGCCGGCGTGGGCAGCTCGTCTTGCACCCAGAGTAACAGAAAGGGTCCGAGTCACTCCCCCGGCCAGGGCACGGGGCCAGGGCCCAAAACCCACCGGGCCTCCCACAGATGGACATGACGCAGGCCAGCCCTGCGCGGCCCGGGGCCCATGTTCTCCGCCCCAGGTTCTTGCTGTGTGTGTTTTATTTTTTTTTTAAGAGGTTTTTTTTTAATATATATTTTATTGATTTTTTACAGAGAGGAAGGGAGAGGGATAGAGAGTTAGGAACATCGATGAGAGAGAGACATCGATCACCTGCACCTCCTGCACGGCCCCTATTGGGGATGTGCCTGCAACCAAGGTACATGCCCTTGACCGGAATCGAACCTGGGACCTTCCAGTCCGCAGGCTGACACTCTATCCACTGAGCCACACCGGCTTCGGCCCTGTGTGCGTTTTAGGTGTAATGGAAGCCTCAGTGCAGTCAGCTTCCCAGCAGATTGGAGGAAGGGGTCCTTGCTGCATGTCACATGCTGTTTCCTCACCCAATGGGGATGAGTCACTTCCCTGGGGAGCAGGGCGTGGCTGAGACCCTCGGTCCAGAGTGACTCATGGGTCCCTTAACAGAGAAACGCTGCTCCCATGTGGAAGGAGCACTCAGTGCCGGGTCAGGAGACGTCTCAGCCGCCTCCAGGAATGCAGATGGTGCCTAACCCTAAGTCTGGGTCACGTGATGAGCTAGCAGCCCCCCTACCCCTGGGCTGAGGTCCGAGGAATTCTGTCCAGCCAGCAGGAGGACTGGACTCCACCGGCCCGCTGGCCTTCTAGGGTTCGCAGGCCGAATGACAACCCTTCAGCGTAACTTCTGGGGCCCCGCATCCGTTTGTCCTCTGAGTGGGTGTCCCGGTCTGGGGGCCGGAGTCAGGGTGCGGGGGGTGGGGAAGGGGGAGGGCATGCACATTGGCGTGTTCGCGTTGCACCGCAGCTGGGAGCGTGCCGCCCGGCCTCAGCGTGCTGTCTTCCCCTCCAGCCCCCCACTGCCACGTCAGCTTGAAGAAGCAACGGAACCGCAGCCTCCTCAGCTCCTTCTTCTGCTGCTTCCGGGACTACAATGTGGAGGCGCCGCCCGCCAGCAGCCCCCGGGCGCTGCCCCCGCTGGTGGAGGAGAACGGGGGGCTGCCCAAGGTCAGTGCTGCCCCAGGACCCCGCGCCCCCAAAACCGCGCCGCTGCCCGACTGTCACATCCTGGACGAACGTCCCTTCGTAAGAGCCTGCCACGGCGTGGGTGTAGCCATTTACTTAAAGATTTTTTTTTTAATATATTTTATTGATTTTTTACAGAGAGGAAGGGAGAGGGATAGAGAGTTAGAAACATCAATGAGAGAGAGACATTGATCAGCCGCTTCCTGCACGCCCCCTACTGGAGTTGTGCCCGCAACCAAGGTACATGCCCCTGACCGGAATAGAACCTGGGACTTTTCAGTTCGCAGGCCGACGCTCTATCCACTGAGCCAAACCGGTCTCGGCAAAGATTTTTTTTTTTAATATATTTTATTGAAGGGAGAGAGAGTTAGAAATATCGATGAGAGAGAAACATCGATCAGCTGCCTCCTGCACACCTCCTAGTAGGGATGTGTCCACAACGGAGATACATGCCCTTGACTGGAATTGAACCTGGGACCCTTTAGTCCGCAGGCCGACGACACTCTATCCACTGAGCCACACCGGTTTCAGCCATTTACTTAAAGATTTGAAGTCACCAAAAACGTCGTCTCTTTTGTTAAAGGATATCTCAGTCGTTCCCATGTCGCAGCTGAAGGGTGTATGGGAAGAGAGCTGAAACCCTCGGTTGCCATTTTCATAAGATCCTTGGCCAGTTGAATGTATGAATGAGTTAAATGGATGATGAGCCGGCAGGGAAATGGAAAATCAAAGGGAGAAACAGGGTCATGGGAAAGAGCCAAGAATAAATATAAATAGATTTCACTGCCTTGTTTAATAGCAAACAGAGTAGCTATATATTCTTTTACAGGTAGCAAATAAACAGTCGTGAGCTGATTGTCACCGTAGGTAAAAAAAAAAAAAAAAAAAAAAAAAAAGAACAAACAGGTTCTACCCACATGCTGTCCACAGAAATATTCCAAACAAAGTAACTCAGAATAATGAAAAGTAAAAGGGTGAGCAAAAAGACATCCCGCGGGTATAAGCAAAACGAAAACAGGTTACAGCAGCGGTTCTCAACCTGTGGGTCGCGACCCCTTAGGGGGTCGAACAACACTTTCACAGGGTCGCCTAAGACCATCAGAAAACACTGGTATTTACATTATAATTCATAACAACAGCAAAATTACAGTGATGAAGTATGGTTGGGGGTCAGCACCACATGAGGAACTGTATTAAAGGGTCGCGGCCTTAGAAAGGTTGAGAACCACTGGGTTACAGTATCCATTCAGGGAAAACAGAAGTTGGGGTGCAAATCCCTGAGGGAGGCAAAGGGTTAGTTACTCATGAAGATAGTCACGATTGAGGGCACAGAAGTCATAAACCTTCATGGCCCAAATGCCATGAGCACAGGACATGAACAGGTATTTCACAAAATAAGTAATACCGTATTTTCCGGCGTATAAGACGACTTTTTAACCCAGGAAAATATTCTCAAAAGTCGGGGGGTCGTCTTATAGGGCGAGTATATCCCAAACTCTATATTTTAACTGGAAAAGTTGGGGGTCGTCTTATACGCCAGAAAATACGGTAACTGTTGGTCAATAAGCAAAATGTTTTTTCAATATGGCCAGTAATCGAAGAAATGCAAATTCAATGAGATCCTTTTCCATTATCCAAGGTATTTTTAAAGACCTTATTTGGGTTTGGTGTAGGGGTGGGAAGAGGAGGGTAGAGGAGATAAATCGGTCACTGGTAGGAGTGTTCATGGGTTACAACTTTCTGGAGGGAAACTTGGGATCTGATCTGAAACCCTTAAAGGTAAACCCATTGGTTCCCCTAAGCAGCTCCAGCTTAGGGACCCAGGCGAGCCTACACACAGGCCTAGGAAGTGTGCTAACGCCTCCCGTTTTCCTGACATCTCCGGGGGAAAGAGCAGGCCCGGGATTCGTTCTCTCTGGCACTCAGTGAGAAGCAGGGGACCACCAACAGGGCAAGTCCTAGATCCAAGACATAAAACATACAGTCCTGTGAGGTCAGCCACCCAGCAGGAGCCTGGGACCCACTGTGTGTGTGTGTGTGTGTGTGTGTGTGTGTGTGTGTGTGTGTGGTCCTGGAAGGGGCTGTCCTGATGGGCTGAATTGCTTGCACTTCTTGTACCCCGGACGAGCCCCAGGGGGTACAGGGTCTTTCTTCGTCTCCCCACGGCTGGTCAGTCTGGGCTTTGCTGGAGCAGGAAAACGTCAGTCCTTGCTGGCCCCGGGGGTGCGCCCTCATTTGCCGCTGCTGAGACAGCCCAGCTTGAGACATTAGACCACGAGACCCCTCCTGAGGTAACACGAAGGGAAGAAGGAGAAGAGAACTTTAGCAGAAACGCAGGAAGTGATATTCCAGGGACTTGAGTTTTAAGTGCAGAAGTAATTTTTAGAACTTCAAAAACATCCCATGATTTCTAAATATAAAAGTTCAGTAAACAACCCGAAGGGAAAAAAAAGAGAGAGAGAATGAGAATGGTCACTGCAGAGAACTGAATTAATGGTCTGGGAGAGCAAAGGGAAAAAATGTCTTACAGTTCAGACCAGAAACACAGTGATGGTAATTGGGGGAGGGGGGAGAGGGGCCATCTAAGAGACCTAATGTGCAAATAATAGGACTTGCAGAAGGAGAAAAAGAAATAGAAGAAATTTCTCTTGAGCTGAAAAAAAATTCAATTTGCAGATTAAAAGGGTACCAGATCTACAGTAGGGTTAGTGGGGGCAGGCGAGGGAACACAGGCCTAGATACAGCTAGACTTCTCAGCAACACGAAAGCCAGAAGACTGTGAAAAGTGTTTACAGCCAAAACCAGTTTGGCTCAGTGGATAAAGCGTCGGACTATGAACTGAAAGGTCCCAGGTTTGATCCCGGTCAAAGGCATGTATCTTGGTGGCGGGCACATCCCCAGTAGAGGGCGTGCAGGAGGTGGCTGATCCATATGTCTCTCTCTCATCGATGTTTCTAGCTCTCTATCCCTCTCTCTTCCTCTCTGTAAAAATTCAATAAGATATATTTTAAAATAAAATAAAATAAGAAAGAAGCAGCACAGAACGTGGAAATGCTCCGTGGAGATAAACTTCTTTCAGCAGCAGGTCTTAGTGGTGCCAAAATGCAGCGTTTCCGTCCACCGTGTTTGGAATGGGGGAGGGGCTAAGGAAATGACGGAGGCTCTTCCTCTGGGCCTGAATTTTCTTTTTCTTGACTTACCGTATTTTCCGGCGTACAAGACGACTTTTTAGCCCGGGAAAATCTTCTCAGAAGTCGGGGATCGTCTTATACGCCGGGTGTCATCTTATAGGGTGGGTCTGTCCCAAACTCTCTATTTTAACTGGAAAAGTTGGGGGTCGTCTTCTACGCCCGGTCGTCTTATACACGGGAAAATACGGGTATGTTTTTATTAGAGAGGAAGGCAGAGGGAGAAGGAAGAGAGAGAGAGAGAAACAGTGATGTGGTGTGAGAGCAGAACACGGATCAGCTGCTTCTTGCACTCCCCCTTTCACGCCCCCTCCTGGGGTTCGAGTCCACCACCCGGGCCTGTTCCCTTGACCAGGAACCAACGACCTCTTGGTTCGTGGGTCGACATTCAGCCACTGAGCCCCAGCAGCCAGGCCAGGGCCTGGATTCTCTTGACCACCCCCTGAGAGTCCAGGTCCCATTCCCCTTAAAGCAGCAGTTCTGAACCTGTGGGTCGCGACCCCTTCGGGGGTCGAACGACCCTTTCACAGGGGTCGCCTAAGACCATGGGAAAATGCAGATATTTGCATCACGACGCATCACAGCAGCAACATTTCATGGTTGGGGGTCACCACCCCATGAGGAGCTGTATGCAAGGGTCGCAGCCTGAGGAAGGTTGAGAACCACTGCCTTAAAGGGAAAGCCGTCCCTTTGTTGGTGGCCTCGGAGGGCACGTCTCGAACCTGGCCTTGACTCCCGGCCCATTCCTCCCTTAGAAGAGAACCAGGCGCGGCCGGGGAGTGGCTGGTCACCTGGTGAGCTTGTCCTCCTTCCCCCGTCCTCTGTGTGGACTGCAGGCTCGGTCTTCCCAGGGACAAACTCACTTAAAAGAAGAAGCCAGTCCGTCGTTAGAGGGAGTCACGGATCCAAGAAAAGTGGGGGTTTTCACGTTTAAATTTCAGTGAAGGAGGAAATCTCTGCAAATTAACCAGGCGAGTCATGAGCCTCAGGGACTCAGCCTGGACGGTCCGGAGAGGGGGTGTCTGGAGGCAGGGACCCCTAACGGTGGGAAATCTTGGGGTCCCTCCCTCGTGTTCAATACCGCCAAGGTAGCGAGGACGGGAAGCCGTGTGCCTGCTGTACACTCGGAAGTGCTTTGCCGTTGCTTTTGAGTATTTGTTCTACTTCTCTTAAAACCTGACCGTGACTTTTTGTGTTTTTTTTTCTTTTTTCCTCAGGGTGACCAGAGGCAGGTCATTCCCATACCAAGTGTATGTATATTTATTCCATTTTATTTCAACGTTCGTAGAGTCTTGCAGCGTTGGGGCCTGCTGGTGTAAAATGTCCTTGCTTATGATGCGTTTTATCGTGTGGTAAAGCCAGGTCTGTTCTGTTGAAAAGTAACCTGAAGCTACACTTTTTGAAATGCGTTTTTATTGGTTTAGAGAGAGAGAGAGTGGGAAAGAGAGAGAGAGAGAGAGAGAGAGAGGAACATGGATGGGAGAGAAACATCTATTGGCTGCCTCCTGCATGCCCCCCACTGGGGACTGAGGCTGAAACCCAGGCATGCGCCCTTACCGGGAATCGAACTGTGACCTCCTGGTTCCTAGGTCAACACGCAACCACACCAGCTGGGCCACACATTGATATTTTAATCCAAAAAGAATCTATTCTCTTTTTTTTAATGTTTTATTGATTTTTTACAGAGTGGAAGAGAGACAGAGAGAGAGAAACATTGATCAGCTGCCTCTTGCACACCCCCCACTGGGGATGTGCCCGGAACCAAAGTATGTGCCCTTGACTGTAATCGAACCTGGGACCTTTCAGTCTGCAGGCCGACGCTCTATCCACTGAGCCAAACCGGTTTCGGCAAAATCTATTCTTCCAATTGTCTGATTCAAATTGGTTGTCTGTTTTTCCTTGGATTTTTTTTTTTTTATAATTTATTTTCTGGGACCATCCAAGAGACACAGCAGTTCCTCCATTGGAAAGGAATGGATTTCATTAGCACAGGCTGACTCTACATTTAGTAATGCATGCCACTTGTAAATTGCCCCAAAAAAGTGTCTGATCATTTCATTTTTCTCAGAATTTTAACTCTCCGAGGGGTATTAACGAGGTGCGAGGGTATGCGGAGTGGTTCAGACTTGGCCAGCATAGCTGGGGGCTGAGCTTTGCTGGGGAAACTGATCAAAACGTTTGGTCAGGCTGAAACCGGTGTGGCTCAGTGGATAGAGCGTCAGCCTGCGGACTGAAAGGTCCCAGGTTTGATTCCAATAAGGCAGCGGTTCTCGATCTGTGGGTCGCGACCCCTTTGGGGGTCGAACGACCCTTTCACAGGGGTCGCCTAAGACCATCAGAAAACACATGGTCTTAGGAACCAACAGACCACTCCTCGGTGTAGCAATGTAGTTTACTGCTGTCATAGGAAGACTGTTACCCATGCTACACCACAATTCAAGACAAAAAATTTCATTTATTTGTCATTAGAAGTAAATATTTCACAATATACAATTACATATTGTTTTTGTGATTAATCCCTATGCTTTAATTATGTTCCATTTGTAACAATGAAAATACATCCTACCTATCAGATATTTACATTACAGTTCATAACAGTAGCAAGATTACAGCTATGAAGTAGCAACAGAAATAATTTTATGGTTGGGGGTCACCACCCCATGAGGAGCTGTCTTAAAGGGTCTCGGCATTAGGAAGGTTGAGAACCACTGGTTTAGACCAAAAGCAACCCATAACCAAAAGCCACTTAAAAGGGAATTCATCTTTTAAAATGTTCTTTTTTAATATATTTTATTGATTTCTTACAGAGAGGAAGGGAGAGGGATAGTTAGAAACATCGATGAGAGAGCGAGACATCGATCAGCTGCGTCTTGCACGCCCCCACTGGGGATGTGCCCGCAACCAAAGTCCATGCCCTTGCCCGGAATCAAACCTGGGACCTTTCAGTCCGCAGTCTGATGCTCTGTGTCCACTGAGCCACACCGGTTTGGGCAGAATTCATCTTGATTTCGCTTTCCTCTTGTTTTATTTGACAAACTAAATCGCTCGTTCTTCATAGGCTAGGGACAGAGGTTTTCCTGTGTTTTGCTGAGTATTAAACGTTGAACAGAGCTTAACCTTCTTCCAGCTCAGAAAATGAGCTTGTGAACATTGGACACTGGCTATGCCACAGAGTAAACTACTTCCGATCTTTTCTGAAAATGAAGCAAAGCCCAAAGAAAGAAATACAGTGGTACCTCGAGATACGAGTGCCCTAACATACGAGATTTTTGAGATAATAAGAGAATGGGTGTGTCTTTTACCTCGAGGTAACAATACCTTCTTTTTCTTTAGCCGCCAGCTAAATACCTCCTCCCCGAGGTGACGGTGCTGGACTACGGGAAGAAGTGTGTGGTCATCGATCTAGATGAAACGCTGGTGCACAGCTCGTTCAAGGTGAGTCCACAGCAAGACCCCACCGATGGCGGGTGCTTAGTGTGTGACATCATGTTCGTGAAGAAATCCCAAGAGCAGTTGCTTATTAACTCGGGTGAACAGTAACTCGGGGAGTTGAATATTAACGTCATTGGTTTGGCAGGGAGTTGGGGGGGATATAGGGGAGATGCTAGGCTGCCAGGATCCCCGAGACCCATCCCTGTGATGAGATTGGACTTCCCAGCACTTTCACCCGCGGAAGTGCTTTTCAGGAGGCACAAGGCAGGCGGGCACCGATGCCCGGGACACTGCTGTGTGTTTGTCAGGGTGGCCAGAGGGCCATATGTATTCGCAGGGTGGGCGGGGTAGGGAAACGGACCGAGCAACCTGCTCTCCTGGAAGTGTTCCCGGACCCGCGTTGGGCAGATGCCCAGCCCTGAAGATGACTCCAGAACAGAGTCCGCCGTTGGCCAGTGTCTTGACCGTTTTCATAACCAGAAGCTGCTAGGGATTGGAGAAGCTTCCCAGCTAGATGAGTGTCTATCCACCTGCATGACTTTCCCCCTGAAGGGGCTGGAGGCTTCTGTGATGTCAAGGTGAGCATCAGAGAGTCTGTCATTTTAAAATGTATATATTTTGCCGAGACCGGTTTGGCTCAGTGGATAGAGCGTCGGTCTGCGGACTGAAAGGTCCCAGGTTCGATTCCGGTCAAAGGCATGTACCTTGGTTGCGGGCACATCTCCAGTGTGGGGCATGCAGGAGGCGGCTGATCGATGTCTCTCTCTCACCGATGTTTCTGACTCTCTGTTTCTCTCCCTTCCTCTCTCTCTAAAAAAAAAAAAAAAAAAAAAAAAAAATCAATAAAATATATATAAAAAAATATTTAAAAGAAAAAAGATTGAATGTATTTTTTTAAAAATAAAATAAATTATATATATATATATATATATATATTTGATTGATTGATTTCAGAGAGAGAGGGAGAAACATCAAAGATGAGAGAGAATCGCTAATCGGCTGCCTCCCGCACTCCCCACATTGGGGATGGAGCCTGCAATCCAGGCCTGTGCCCTGACCGGGAGTTGAACTGTGTGACCTCCCGGTTCAGAGGCCGATGCTCATCCACCGAGCCACGCCAGCCCGGCAGGTAGTCTACATCTTATCCCCTCCCTCACTCCCCAGGTCCCCGTCAGAGTGAGAGCCAAACTTAATTACTAATTCCCAGAGGACCTCCGTGCAGCGCAGCTGTAATCACACTCTTGAGTTAATTAACCGTTTTCCTTTTAATTTTTTTTTAAAGGAATACATTATTTCAAAGAGGCCGATGATGAGAAGGTTTGGGAATAGGGGATTGGGCTGCTTGGGGGGAAAAGCGGTGTTTAGGGTCCTGGTCCTGTTTGCCTTGGGGTATTGCTGGCATCGCTGACCGTTAGACCACGTTTCTCTATAACAGCGGTTCTCCACCTTCCTAAGGCCGCGACCCTTGCACACAGTTCCTCATGGGGTGGTGACCCCCAACCATGACATTTTGCTACTGTGATGCATCGTGATGTAAATATCTGCATTTTCCCATGGTCTTAGGCGACCCCTGTGAAAGGGCCATTCGACCCCCAAAGGGGTCACGATCCCCAGGTTGAGAACCGCTGCTCTGGAGCAAGGGAAGCCCTTTCAGGTAGGGGTCAGTCACCATCACAGCATAGACGGCTGCCGAACCCCCTCCCCCAAGCCACTCTGGGGGTGTAGGCAACGCGGGCCAGACCGCCCAAGGTTGCCGAGGACTCCTGGCTCCACAGGCCACTGACTGTGGGCAGCATCTCCTCCTTTCTTCTCCCCGGCCTGCCTACGTGGGCAACAGAATCGGCTTTATTGTGCCCTGTTTCCCCGAAAATAAGACAGTGTCTTCTATTCATGTTTGCTCCCAAAGAGGCGCTAGGTCTTATTTTCAGGGGAGGTCTTATTTTTCCATGAAGAAGAACACGGTACACATTTATTGTTGAACAAAAAAAAAAAAAGGAAATGTATGACCTGTCTACAGTACAGTAGTCGTTGTCATCACAAACCAGCTTGCTGATGGGCCGCAGTGCAGCCGGGCCTGTTCGGGCAGGGCGAGGTCTCTTTAAATCAGGAGTCAGACGCTGCCTGACGGTAGCTATTATCAGGGAGGTCTTATTTTTGGTGGGGGGTTGCCTTATATGACAGCGAGAGGCAAAACGGGAAGTGGGTCTTATTTTGGGGGATGTCTTACTTTCGGGGAAACCGGGTACGGTGTTTCTTTAACACCCTGGGCGTTTCCGAGCCCTTTGAGAATTGGAAAGCAGTGAGCTTCTCTCCTGGAACAGGTACCCACGGCCTCCCCCACACCGCCATGTGCTGGGGTCACGGGGGGGTGCCTTCTCTGAGCTGGGATGGGATTTTTTCTCTCTCAGTCCGCTCTGTGGAATATGATTTCACCATCTAACGCCTCGGGAGAGTGTCTCTCTCCGCGGCCCCGTTCTGCTTTTCGGTAGCGGAATGACTTGCGTTGTGAACTGGTCCGTGGCCCGCCAGCCAGGGGAGCGAATAGATGGTTCTCTCAGGTGCTCTGCGGCGGGCTTGGAGATGGTGGTTTTTCACACGTTTCTTTCGCTGACGCAGCCGAGCAGAACGGGCACAGCGATGGGCTTCCCGGCAGACCGACCCCCGGTCAGAGTCCGACCAGAGATTCTGTCCCCAAACCCCTGCCTGGAGCCACCCCGCACCTTCTCCTCCTCTCCCCTCCCTGACCCTCTGCTCGTCCCCAGGCTCGGCTCCCTGATATTCTCCTGGGCCTGTTCATAGGGGTCGTTTTCCAGCTGCTGTGTGGATCTCCATTTAGAATTCTTTTTTTTTTTTTTTAATATATTTTATTGATTTTTCACAGAGAGGAAGGAAGAGGGATAGAAAGTCAGAAACATCGATGAGAGAGAGACATCCATCAGCCGCCTCCTGCACACCCCACACTGGAGATGTGCCGGCAAGCAAGGTACATGCCCCCGACTGGAATCAAACCTGGGACCTTTCCGTCCGCAGGCCGACGCTCTATCCACTGAGCCAAACCGGTCTCGGCAGAATTCTTTTTTTTTTTTTTTAATAAATTTTTATTGATCGCAGAGAGGAAGGGAGAGGGAGAGAGAGAGAGAAACATCAATGATGAGAGGGAATCATTGATCAGCTGCCTCCTGCACTCTCCCCACTGGGCACGGAGCCCAAAACCCGGGCATATGCCCCGACCGGGAATCGAACCTGTGACCTCTAGATTCCTGGGTGGGTCGATGCTCAACCGCTGAGCCACACCCGGCTGGGCCGTTTAGAATTCTTGGTGAGTCCGTCGTGGGGAACAGAGTGGCTGCTGAGGAATCAGAGTTGAGCGCTAAAGGGCATTCACACGGGCAGCCTTATCTGAAATACGCCGCCGTGTGTGAGTGTGACTGAGACCGGAGCGGGCGAAGGCGGCCTGAAATCCCTGGTGCTCGGGGCGGGATGGAGCCAGGGACGCTGGTCCCGGTAGCTCTGGGAGAGAGGAGGAAGTGGGGTTCAGAGGGAGCCTGCCCAAGGTCATGCTGTGTGGCCTCTAACTTCACCCCCATACATCCTTGGCCCCGCTGTGTGCCCCTGGGCTGAGCATCTCCTGCCCGCCATTGGGCAGCTGGCATTGGTGGGCCCCATATTAATTATTGCCCCAAAGTCGCCCTCTCCTCTGGAACCATTGGACTCTCATTGCCTCCCCCTGATGGCCAACGGTGGTTCCCGATTATCCGGACGTGAGACCAGAGCTGAGATTCTGAGCCGCATTCATTCCCCAGCCAGGCTGCCCCACCCTCTGTGATTGAGGCAAAGGCAGGTGATGCAGAAGTGGGACCGAGATGCTGAAAATATAACGATATTCTGGAAAATAATAATAATAATAATAATAATACGCTTTCCGGCTTGTGCTTGCTTTAAGGAACCCAGGCCCGCTCCACCATCCTTCCGAACTGTTTTTCCCCCATAATAACCGCGTTGGTCCAGGCAAGCGCTTTTCTCGCTAAACTTTTCCCGCTTTATTTCACCCTCAGAGGAGACGTAATTAAATGATGGTTTCTTCTCTCTCCAGCCTATTAGTAATGCTGATTTTATTGTTCCGGTTGAAATCGATGGGACGATACATCAGGTAAGAGATCAAAGCCAGCCTCTGAGTTCCCGTGAGCATGTGTTCGTACGTAGTCCCCTCGCTTCCGGACTTTCCTTAACTTCCTGTTTCAAAGCAGGAATCTTAGGGCCGAATCAGAAGGAAGCGAGACATGCCACAGAGATACAGCGGTATCCCGCTCTTCCTCTTCTCGCTCAGAAATGCGTTGCATTCCGGAGTGTGTAAGGGGGAAATTATAAATATCAGGTGGGGTTGAGAGTTCGAATCGTTTTTTTGGATTTGATGCAGACATCGAGACGTTTCCGTGCCCCCTACTCGTCTCCCGTGATGGTCTAATTAACTTCCCCAGGTGACTGCTTTTGGCAGTTGCTAGCAGGTGACAGGAAAAGCCACCCCTGGTGGATTCTCAGGAAAAGGTGTCTGTTTCCCATGCGGGCCACTCCAGCCTGCTCTTGGCCGTTCCCACACCCTGTTCTGCAGTGAATCTTTAGCAAAAACCCAGCCCAGAGAGACAGGGTGGAGGGGGTGCGTTTGGGATCCGGGGGCGGCGGGCGTTGCAGGGAGAGCCTGGGTCACTTGGCTTCCATCTTGGCCCTGATTTTTTCTCCTTATCTGCACGGAGCTCCTCCGGGAATAGCTTCCTGGATGATGAACATAGTGGAAACATTGTAGGAAGAGTAGCTTTGAAGGCTGTAGAGCCTTTTGTAGGGGTTCCCACGTGGGGTGATCTGACCTCTCTCTTCCCGTCAACCCCGAGGTCTTAAAGTGGGAGTCACTGGCCTGATAGTTCACAGATAGTTCACCTCCCAGGAAGCGATCTCTCCCCCTCACACACCCCCTCTCTCTCTCCTTGACCCATACCAGGATGTGTCTGTCTCCTTAGCAATGCCCGTAGCCTCTGGTCCTTGAGTGGAGGGTGTCAAGGCCCTGGGAATCAGCTGATGCAGCCACCTCTGGTCCAGATGGGGAAACCGAGACTCAGCCAGAGGAAGTGCTGCCTCGAGGGCATACAACGTAAAGAATTAAAATGAGACTCTTCCCCCTGACAATGCCAGTCCCTGTCCTGCCTGCCAGGAGCCGCCCCTGGAGAAGGCAGCTTTGTCCCTAGCATCTCCACACCTCGTGCTTTTACTGGTACCTCGAGATACAAGTGCCCTAACATACAAGATTTTTGAGATACGAACCGTCCAGCAAGCGATTTTTGCTTTGAAATACGAGCAACATTTGAGATACGAGTCATCGCGAGGATCTGCCGGCTGCACATGTTTACCAGTTTACCGCGACTCGAGCGTCTCATAGTTTCCCACGCCTCAAGGTGACGGAACGAATTAAACTCGTATCTCGAGGTACCACTGTAAAAGCCATCAGGGGAGCTGAGGCAGCAGGCCCTGGGGCCTTTCGCATCTGTAAAAGCATCCGCCGAATTAACTTGGCACCTGAGACTCCGCCATCCAGGCTTCTGCACTTACTTGGCTCCTGTTACAAAGTCCTGAGCCGAAGGCGAGGCTGCCCACTGGCACGGCAAGAACGAGGAGAGAAATGAATGCCGAGAGACTGTGAGCCTGACCCTCGGGGCCCGGCCCGCGGTGGCCAGACCCTGCTAGAAGGAGCCAGCCCCTCTCCCCACAGCCTCCCTCCAGACCAGTGGTTCTCAACCTTCCTAAGGCCGCGACCCTTCAATACAGCTCCTCATGTCGTGGTGACCCCCAACCATACTTCATAGCTGTAATTTTGCTATTGTTATGAATTATAATGTAAATACCTGTGTTTTCCGACGGTCTTAGGCGACCCCTGTGAAAGTGTCGTTCGACCCCCCAAAGGGGTCACGACCCACAGGTTGAGAACCGCTGCTGCAGACGGTTCTGAGACACACACACACACACCCCCAGGGTACCAGAATGGGGTTCAGACACTCTCTGTCCCCAGGGACTGAAGCCACAGGCGCCGGGAGGAGGACCCAGCCCTGGCGAGGCCGTGGCCTCGTTCAAGTAATCCAGGATAGGCTGTGCAGGTCCCGATGGGCCTATTCTCGGTTACTTGCACGGGGACGCGGGCCTGGACACCGGCCTCCGGGCCCCGGACCTCCTCTCTGCCGGAGGCACCCGCCCCAGAGCTCCCCAAGCCGCCCCCCGCCCTTTGCCGGCAGCGAAGGGAGACTGGGGTCCCCCCCTGCCTACCTCCCTCCCCCGGGCCCCGCTATTCCCTGCACCAAGAGGCTCCTGGGCACAGAGAGAGCCTGGAGCTGCCGCAGCCACTGGCTCCGCCCTCAGCCCCCACCCCGCCTCCCTCCCAGCTCCGCAGACCCCCCACCAACCACGCTCGCTTTACTCTTTTTTTTTATTTTTAGCTTTTATTTATTTTTTTTAAAAAACCGTTATTATTCAGATTATTACATTTGTTTCTCTTTTTTCCCCTCCACCCGGCTCCCACCCTTCCCTCTACCCTTCCCTCCCTCCCATTGACCTCATCCATAGGTGTATGATTTTTTTTTTTTCCGATCAGCCATGGGTTTCCCACCCAGCCCTGGCTCTATAGCATTGCTGTGTGCCTCAGCCAGGGTGGCTCAGTGGTTGCGCATCAACCTGTGAACCAGGAGGTCCTGGTTCGATTCCCAGTCGGGGGATATTTCCAGGTTGTGGGCTCGATCCCCAGGAGGGGGCGTGCAGGAGGCGGGTGTTCAATGATTCTCTCTCATCCTGGATGTGTCTATCTCCCTCTCCCTCCCTCTCTGAAAGCAATCACAACATATTTTTTTGAGCCGACACCGGTTTCGCTCAGTGGATAGAGAGGGTGGACTTGTGGACTAAAAGGTCCCAGGTTCGATTCCGGTCAAGGGCATGTACCTTGGTTGCCGGCACATCCCCAGTGGGGGGCGTGCGGGAGGCAGCTGATCCATGTCTCTCTCTCATCGATGTTTCTAACTCTCTATCCCTCTCCTTTCCTCTCTGTAAAACATCAATAAAATATATTTTTTAAATGTTTAAAAATATATATTTTTTGAAAAAAGAATCCCTGTGTGGTACAGAGCCCCCCGGCTCCCCTCTGTTCCCTCTGTCCGGTGTCTGACCTGCTCCCTCTGTTGAAATCCAGGGCCCACACCCTCGCTCCCACCTGTCTCTCACACTTTGTTTTCAGCCACTTCTCCTACCCCCAGCTCCCTTCTTCGATGGTTGTCGCTGGAGGGCTGGTCGCACGGGGCATTGCCCATTCATTCTCTGACACCCCACGTGTTTCCGGTCCAGGTCTCATGCTTATTACTGTTTCCTCTGCGGGGAAGCTGTCTTTTCCTTGCTGGCCTGGTGAACTCTTCTTCATCCGTCAGGGCCTAGGCCAAACATGACCTTCTATGACTCCCTCCCCTTCAGAGGGCAACTGGTTGTCCTTAATGTACGCCTCTGCTGGAACTCTCTCTGTGCACGCCTATCCTATCTAATCAAGAGGGAATGTGCTAATTGACTGCCCCACCCTCAAAGATGGGGGCACCCATAGCCAATAAGGAGGGGATATGCTAATTGACTGTCCCACCCTCAAAGATGGTGGCGCCCACAGCCAATAAGGATGGAATATGCTAATTGACTGCCCCACCCTCAAAGATGGGGGCACCCACAGCCAATAAGGAGGGAATATGCTAATTGACTGCCCCACCCTCAAAGATGGTGGCACCACAGCCAATGATGAGGGAATATGCTAATTGACTGTCCCACCCTCAAAGATGGTGGCACCCATAGCCAATAAGGAGATATGCTAATTGACTGCTCCACCCTCAAAGATGGTGGCACTCACAGCCAATAAGGAGGGAATATGCTAATTGACTGTCCCACCCTCAAAGATGGGGGCACCCATAGCCAATAAGGAGGGGATATGCTAATTGACTGCCCCACCCTCAAAGATGGGGCACCCATAGCCAGTAAGGAGAGAATATTGCTAATTGACTGTCCCACCCTCAAAGATGGTGGCACCCACAGCCAATAAGAATGGAATATGCTAATTGACTGCCCCACCCTCAAAGATGGTGGCACCCACAGCCAATAAGGATGGAATATGCTAATTGACTGCCCCACCCTCAAAGATGGTGGCACCCACAGCCAATAAGGAGGGGATATGCTAATTGACTGCTCCACCCTCAAAGATGGTGGCACCCACAGCCAGTAAGGAGGGAATATGCTAATTGACTGCCATGCCCTCAAAGATGGCAATGCCCACAGCCACAAGATGGTAACACCAAGACCCCTCAGCCCTGCCAGGGCAGTATGCATGCGTCAAGGCTAGGCCAGCCCCCAGGTGGGCCCAGCCACTCTGCATGCCTGCCTCTGGAGTCCCCCAATCCCCTTAGCCCCCCAGCCACCCAGGGCCAGCCCAAGGCTCAGGTAACCAGGGCCAGCTGAGTCTTGCGCTGCTGGCAGTGGCAGCAGCAGAGCTGTGATGGGGGTGTCACCTTCCCCTAATCGCCTGGTCGCCTCCCGCCCCGAGGGATCCCAGACTGTGAGAGGGGGCAGGCCAGGCTGAAGGATGCCCCTCTCCAGTGCATGAATTTTCATGCCTCTAGTTTTGGCATATTTTTGTGTGTGTGTGTCTGTCTCTAGACTGTGAGCTCTTAAAGGGCCAGGCCTGAGTGTCACTCCTCTTTGTAACTGCTTCAGGCTGAGCACAGCGCCGGGGCTCAGCGAACACACGCTGAACTGAATCTTAACAAGTCTGATTTATTTTAGGGACGCGGCTGATTTCGAATGGAATTTATTCAGGTTTTAATTAGTTCCTCCCTCCTCCCACCTCCTCTATCTTTGCTCACCCGACCATCTCCCTATCTCTTCAGATTTGTTCAGACCCACCCCACCCCCCAAATCAGGAGCACGGGGCCCCGCCCCTCTAGAAAACGCTTTGCTCCCCCTGCTGGGTGGCCCCTCCTGATGGCCCGTGTCTGGGTCCTGGGATTGGCTGCTCCACATCCCCCCAAACCATTCATTTCTGTGCCAATCTCAAGCGCAGGGCCTTTGCGGTGTCCACGGTGCCGTCCCAAGCCCACAGGAAAGGTACCTCCTCTGCAGGCCTTCCCAGCGTGTGCTGGGCAAGGCCTGGCCCTCCAGAGGGTGCCCCTCGCCATGGCCTGGGCCCACATACAGGCCCACCCAGCGTGTGTGCCCAGACACACCGAGCAATGAGTGTCTTGTTTCTCACAGACAGGGCATGTGGGTCTGAAAACCCAGGCCCTGGGGACCCTGCTCAGCCTTCCTCTCTCCCTCGGAGGGTGTGGGACGGGGCAGGGGGACGCGTTCACGCCAGACTCAGACCCAGCGCCCGGTCTGAGCGTGTGTCTGGCGCCAAGTGCCACACGCCAGAGTACGAGCCCCTCAGAAGATCCGGGTCTTCCTCCGGCTCCGAGACCCCACAGGCAGGAGGCAGGTCATCTTAGGAACCCTCCCCGCGCTGGCGGCTGGACCCGGGCCGTGTGCCCCCCACCCCCACCCCCACCCCCGTGTCCCCTCTCACACCGCTCGCGCTTCCTGCCTTGCAGGTGTACGTGCTGAAGCGGCCACACGTGGACGAGTTCCTGCAGAGGATGGGCCAGCTCTTCGAGTGCGTGCTCTTCACTGCCAGCCTGGCCAAGGTGCGTGTGTGTGTGTGTGTGTGTGTGTGTGTGTGTGTGTCCCCACAAGCTCCCAGCCCCTCCCCCCCCAGGGC
>PVJN01029817.1:0-26123 GCA_004026805.1 Lasiurus borealis
TATATTTAAAGTAAATAAAAAATATATATATGAAATAAATTCTACTCTAACAGACTTAATTTTTGTTTAGACAGTTTCACTAATCAGCTATAAAAACATTTGTTTTAACAATTTACTAGCCTTTCCTGGTAAAACTTCAAAAAAATCTGAATTTATTTCTTTTGATTACCTGCTACTATTAACTACTGTTAATTATGCAGTTGGGGGTGACAACCATGTGTGTGCGTGCGTGTGTGTGTGTGTGTGTGTGTGCTAATTAACTGCCACACCCTCAAAGATGGCAGCATCCACATCCACAAGATGGAGGTCCCTTCAGAGTTCCCCAGTCCCCTCAACCCCCAGCTGCCTAGGGCAAGCCCGAGGTGCAGGCAAGTCTCAGATGGCAGCTGCCCAGTCACCCAGGGCCACCGGAGGCTCAGGTAACCAGGAGCTTGAGCTGCTGGCAGTGGCAGCAGCAGAGGTGTGATGGGGCATAGCCTTCCCCTGATCACTGGGTTGCCTCCTGCTCATGAGGGCTCCCAGACTGTGAGAGGAGACAGGACAGGCTAAAGGACACCCCTTCTAGTGCGTGAATTTTCATGCACCAGGCCTCTAGAGTGTGCATCCTATCTAATAAAGAGGTAATATGCAAATTGAACATCACTCAAACACATAAGATGGCTACCCAAATGTGGTCAAATATGGCCGCCCCATGTGGACACAAGATGGCCACCACAAGATGTCCAACAGGGAAGGGCAGTTGTGGGCAATCAGGACAGCAGGGGAGAGCAGTTGGGAGGGACCAGGCTTGCAAGGGAGGGCAGTTGGGGGCAATCAGGCCTGCAGAAGAGTAGTTAGGGGTGACCAGGCTAGCAGAGGAGGGCAGTTGGGAGCAACCAGGCCTGCAGGGGAGGGCAGTTGGGGAAAACCAGGTGGGAAGGGGAGGGCAGTTAGGGACAATAAGGCCTGCAGGGGAGCAGTTAGGCACTGATCAGGCTGGCAGGGTAGGGGTTAGAGGGTGATCAGGTTGGCAAGCAGAAATGGTTTGGGCAATCATACAGGCAGGTAGGCGAGTGGTTGAGAGCCATCAGTCCTGGATTGTGAGAGGGTTGTCCAATTGCCCGTTTAGGCCCGATCCCTAAATGGGCAGTCGGACATCCTTCAAGTGGTCCCAGATTGGAGAGGGTGCTGGATGGTCTGAGGGACATCAGGGTCTCTAGAGTGTGTGTGTGTGTGTGTGTAGCTATTATGAGTCTCCCTGATTCATTTTCACAACTATATTTAAAAGTAGTGAAGAAAGCCTGGCTGGTATGACTCAGAGGCTGTGTTGACCTATGGACCAGGAGGTCATGGTTCAATTCCTGATTGGAGCACATACTAGTATGCCTACTTTGCAGGTTTGTTTCCCAGTGTAGGGCATGCAGGAGGTAGCCAATCAATAATTCTCTCTCATCGTTGGTATTTCTAAATTTCTCTACTCCCCCTTCCTCTCTAAAATAAAAAATATATATTTTTAAATTATTTGTACACTCAATGATCATGGTATTTTTTTTAAGTGTAATCATCTAAAATTTCTGAGTACGTAGACCAGAGCTCTCCCCACTTTACTTTGACATAATCAGGGTGGACAGGCTTCCCTAGGAAGAGCTTTATTAAATTAAAGCATACCACATATTATTCTCCAGAGAAGTAAATTCCATTTGAGAAGAACTATTAGTCTCACTCAAGTCATTTCACAGCAAAGAGAACAAACAGGTCTATTGTATATACCATAATTACATTTTGCATGACTTCCTTCAATTAAAATCTTTACCTAAATTAGCATCCATATAGCCGTGCAGAAATTTTAAATGTCATTATCTAATATGACCCAAAGATGCCTTCCACTAACAAGAAATTAATCTAAAAAATACTTCATATATTTCTTCTTCTCCTTTTTTTTTACTGTTGGTAGATAAGTAGATCTTGAATTTATTTTGCAAACAAGACTTGTTCTATCCACCGTTTAACTTAGAAGGCTAAAAGCAGCTTTCATATATACATGTATGAATTAATATATACATATATATACATGAATTGATATATATAGAAATTAGAGTACTCTGAACCTCAAAAGAGGGACTGGGTATGCTTTGATCATATTAGGCATTTATTAAATATCTAATAATATTGACTAAACTGATGTCTAATAAACCATCAAAAGGAATAAAAATATTTGTAATGACTTTACTAAAAGAGCTAGTTGAGATCCACATCTCAGACATTCTTCTCACTAGAACGGCAGTTATAATCTTCACATTATCAATTAATCACTAGGTTAAATATAACAAAATGGGAAGGAGAGGAAAGGACCATATTATTACGATAAAACATGAAAATCTCTGCATAACTATGCCATTTATGGCTTATTCTGTCCATGTTGGAGAATCTCTCTATAACCAAAGAAGAGGCCCTTTCATAAAATACTACAGAAATCAATATTCAGGTTCATTAAGATCTTGAAGTCTAACTCTCCAAATGCCTTTTACTTCTAAAAATTCTGGTTTTAAAATCTTACACTTGGTGGGGCAAGATAATAAAAAAAGAATTGTAAGAGAAAGTAAGTTAATGCATTAATGGTTGTAGTGTTAACACATGTAAAAATAAGGGGAGAGAAACCAAGATGGTGGCATAGGTGAACACCTAAACTGCTACCTCGCACAATTTCAAAATTACAACTGAAAGACAGAACAGATATCATCCAGAACCACAGGAAAGCTGGCTGAGTGGACATTCTACAACTAGAAGGAAAGAGGGGAACTCAAGGAGACTCAGAAAAGCTGCAAAAACCTGAGGTATGGAGACACAAGCGTGGAGAGAGCGGGCAGCGGAGTGCCTGGCTGGCTTCCTCTGGCGGAAGGGAGACAGAGACTCCCAATTGCACTGAACCCCTTATCCTACTGCACTGAACCACAGTTCCAGGCGAGACTCATATGGGGGGGGTCTGGACAGTCGTGAAAATGGAGGAGTGCACGGAAATTTAGGGGAGCCACGAAAGGGCAGAGGTCTGGAGGCGCGCACAGCACTGCGAGCAGAGGACAGACTGCTGATTGTGCCACTGGCTTTCTCCAATGGGCAGGAGATACAGCCTCCCAACTGCGCTGAACTCCACCTCTGACTGCACTGAACGCAAGTTTTGGGCGAGACCCTGGGGACCCAGACTCATACGGGTCCCAGAGCACAAGGGAAAGGCCGAGGTCTAGAGGCATGCGCATGCGCACAGAGAGGGCTGCAGCGATTAAAGGGAGACACTTGAGAACCAGGAGTCGTATTGGGCAGGGCTGACTAGAAGCCAAGACTGTCTGTTCAGCCCTGAGATTCCATCCTACCCAAACTCAACAGAGAGGCTTTAGCAGTTTTGCAAGTCTTGTATCATAAGGCTGACTCCACCACAGAAGTTCTTGTGGCATAGCGAAAATGTGGACACAAAGGAACAAATCACAAATGAAAGAAATGGAGGAAAACAAACGACTGGATATAGAGTTCAAAACCATGGTTATAAGGTTTTCCAAGAATTTCCTAGAAAATTTAGCGAGACTCAAGAGGAAATGAAAAAAGACTAACTAGAAATTAAACATACACTGCCTGAAAAAAAAAAATTTATACAGAGACCTAACAGCAGACTAGAGGAAGGCAAGAGTGAAGTCAAAGATTTAAAACACAAAGAAGAAGAAAACACTACACTGCGGGGAGAAAAAGAAAAAAGAATCCAAAAATGTGAAGGTAGTGTAAGGAGCCTCTGGGACAACTTCAAACATACCAATTATGGGGGTTACAGAAGAAGAGAGAGAGCAAGATACTGAAAACCTATTTGAAGAAATAATGACTGAAAACTTCCCTCTCCTGGTGAAAGAAATAGACTTACAAGTCCAGGAAGCACATAGAACCCAAAACAAATAGAATCCAAAGAGGACCACATCAATACAGAACATAATTAAAATGCCAAGAGCAAAAGACAAAGAGAGAATATTAAAAGCGGGAAGAAAAAAACAGTTAATTACCTACAAGGGAGCACCCATACAATTGTCAGCTGATTTCTCAACAGAAACTAGGCAGGCCAGATGGGAGTGGCAAGAAATATTCAAAGTGATGAATAGCAAGAACCTATAACCAAGATTATTCTATCCAGCGAAGCTATCATTCGGAATTGAAGGGCAGATAAAGAGCTTCACAGGTAAGAAAAAGCTAAAAGATCACCAAACCAGGATTATATGAAATGCTGAAGGGTATTCTTTAAGAAGAGGAAGAAGGATAAAAAGGTAAAGATAAAAATTATGAACAACAAATACATATCTATCAACAAGTGAATCTAAAACTCAAGTGAATTAAAAATCTGATGAACAGAATAAACTGGTGAATATAATAGAATTAGGGGCATAGAAAGGGAGTGGACTGACAATTCTCAGGGGGAAAGGGGCAAGAGACTGGAAAGAGGAGAGACTGGACAAAATCGTACACCTATGGATGAGGACAATGGGGGCGGTGGGGGGTAAGGGCAGAGGGATGGGTGGGAGCCGGGTGGAGGGGAGCTATGGGGGGGAAAAAGAAGAACAAATGGCTGAGACCGGTTTGGCTCAGTGGACAGAGCATCGGCTTGCGGACTGAAAGGTCCCAGGTTCGATTCTGGTTGGGGGCATGTACCTTGCTTGCGGGCACATCTCCACAGGAGGATGTGCAGGAGGCGGCTGATCAATGTCTCTCTCTCATCAATATTTCTGATTTTCTATCTCTCTCCCTTCCTCTCTGTAAAAAATCAATAAAATATATTTTTTTTAAAAAAGGAGAACAAATGTAATAATCTGAACAATAAATATTTATTAAATAAAAAAAAGAGTAAAAATGAAAAAGAATTAAATGACCAATGGATTGAAAAGGGCACTTTATACTGAGGGTTTCTTTCAGTATAAAGAAATAAGGTTTCTGTTCTGGTGTTAAAGCATGGTTACTTCTGAACAGTGTCACTGAGCCAGAGTCTCTTCAAAGAGTTGAAAGTACACTAAAACAATTATCACTGCCACTCTTGCTTGGTATATATCGTAAATAACAGATAAGAAAGGAAAAGTTTTGTTTTGTTTTGGTCTTATAAGAGAAAAAAAAAAGGAACAGAGTATTTGATGAAATACCAAATACCTTTCTTCCCAGAATAAATTTGTAATATTATTTTTGGTTCCTTTCAACACAATTTGTTTTGCCTTTAAAAATCAGGTATTGGCCCTAGCTGAGTAGCTCAGCTGGCTAGCACAGTGGTCAGCAAACCGTGGCTCGCGAACTTCATGCAGCTCTTTGGCCCCTTCAGTGTGGCTCTTCCACAAAATACCACGGCCTGGGAGAGTATATTTTGAAGAAGTGGCATTAGAAGGAGTTTAATTTTAAATAATTATTTAAATATATTTTATTGATTTTTCATAGAGAGAAGGGAGAAGGACAGAAAGTCAGATACACCAATTAGAGAGAGACATTGATCAGCTGCCTCCTGCACACCCCACACTGGAGATGTGCCCGCAAGCAAGGTACATGCCCCCCACCAGAATCGAACCTGGGACCTTTCAGTCCGCAGGCTGAAGCTCCATCCACCGAGCCAAACCAGTCTTGGCAGAAGGAGTTTAATTTTTAAAAATTTGGCTTTCAAAAGAAATTTCAATCGTTGTACTGTTGATATTTGGCTCTGTTGACTAATAAGGTTGCCGACCACTAGGCTAGTATATCAGGTATGCCAAGGTTGGGGTTTGATCCCTGGTCAAGGCACATACAAGAATGAACCAAAGACTATAAATAAGTAGAACAAATCAATGATTCTCTCTTTCTCTCTCTCTTCCTCTCTAAAATCAATAAATTAATTGAAAAGTTTATTTTAAAAAAGCAAGCATTATATTTTGACCAATCTTTTTTGAGTCACATATCTAATCTGATATTTTACTATAAAAAGGCATTCATATACACATCTTGTAAAATTTATAAATATATATATGAAAATGTAAAGAAATTCCAGAGAGTTCTAGCAGGTCCAACGTAGTGGATAGAGCGTCAGCCTGCAGACTGAAGGTTTTGAGTTCGATTCCAGTCAAGAGCACATGCCTGGATTGTGGGCTTAATCCCCAGTAGGGGGTGTGCAGGAGGCAGCCGATCAATGATTGTCTCTCTCCCTTTCTAAAATCAATAAAAATATATTTAAAAAAAAAACAATAAAGAAATCAAAGGAGAAAAATCAGGTAAAAAGGGAAATCAAGATGGTGACATAGGTGAACACCTTCATACAACAATTTCAAAACTATAACTAAAAGACAGAATGAATACCATCCAGAACCACAGGAAAGCTGGCTGACTGAAAATTCTACAACTAGAAGTAAAGAGAGGAGCACACGGAGACTCAGAGGAGCTGCAAAAAGCTGAAGTACAGAGACACACTTGTGGAGAGGAGAGTCTGGCTGGTTTCCTCTAGCGGGAGGGAGATGGAAAATCCCAACTGCACTGAACCCCAGCTCGAGGCGGAGACTCACAAGGGGAGTCTGGACTGTTGTGAAAAGGAAGGAGTGCATGGAAACTTAGGGGAGCCTTGAAAGACAGAAGTCTGAAGGCTCATAAAAGTGCGTGGGAAAGTGCACACACGGAGCGCTGACTGCTGATTGTGCCTGGCTTCCTCTACCACGAGGAAAACAGAACCTCACAAAAGCACTGAAATCCAGGTCCAACTGCACTGAACCCCAGTTTTGGATGAGACGCTGGGGACCCAGACTCATACGGGTCCCTAGAGTGCATGGAAACTCAGGGGAACTGAAAGGCAGAGTTCCGGAAGCTCTCACACGTGTGCACAAAAGGCAGAGATCCGGGGGCAAGCCCACATGTGCAGACACAGCTGATCCTCACAACCAATTGACTTGGAGGTCAATCCCACCCCCAGTGATACCAACAACAATCAAGAATTAACTACAACAAGACTGTACACATAGTTCACAAAGGGGGTGCACCAAGAGTGTCCACCTCAGGAAACTGGGGAGGCAGAGCTACTGGGCCACATAGGACACCTAGCACACAAAGCTACTCTACCAACTCAGGGGAGCAGCGAAATATGTGGAGATTAAAGAACAGATCACAAACAAAAGAAATGAAGGAAAACAAATGACTGGACATAGAGTTCAAAACCACGGTTATAAGGTTTTTTTAAGAATTTCTTAGAAAAAGTGGATAAATGTAGCGAGATCCAAGAGGAGATGAAAAAGAACCAACTAGAAATTAAACATACACTGACTGAAATAAAAAATATTATACAGAGACCTAACAGCAGACTAGAGGATCGCAAGAATCAAGTCAAAGATTTGTAATACAAAGAAGAAAAAAACTCCACTGGAAAAGAAAAAAGAATAAAAAAATGTGAAGATAATGTAAGGAGCCTATGGGACAACTTCAAACATACCAATATCAGAATTGTGGGGGTGCCAGAAGAGAGAGAGCAAGATACTGAAAATCTATTTGAAGAAATAATGACTTAAAACTTCCCCCACCTGGTGAAAGAAATAAACTTACAAGTCCAGAAAGCATACAGAACCCTAAACAAAAGGAATCCAAAGAGGACCACACCAAGACACATCATCATTAAAATACCAAGAGCAAAAGACAAAGAGAGAATATTAAAAGCAGCAAGAGAAAAACAGTTCATTACCTACAGGGAGCACCCATTCGACTATCAGCTGATTTCTCAACAGAAACTAGGCAGGTCAGACATAAGTGGCAAGAAATATTCAAAGTGATGAATAGCAAGAACCTACAACCAAGATTACTCTACCCAGCAAAACTATCATTCAGAATTGAAGGGCAGATAAAGAGCTTCACAGATAAGAAAAAACTAAAGGAGTTCATCAACACCAAACCAGTATTATATGAAATGCTGAAAGGTATTTTTTAAGAAGAGGAAGAAGAAAATGGTAAAGATAAAAATTATGAACAACAAATACATATCTATCAAAAAGTGAATCTAAAATCAAGTGAATTGAAAATCTGATGAACAGAATAAACTGTGAATATAATAAAATTAGGGGCATAGAAAGGGAGTGGATTGACAATTCTCACGGGGAAAGAGGTGGGGGTGGTGCAGGGAGATACTGGACAGAAATCATACACCTACGGATGAGGACAATGTGAGGGAGGTAAGCGCAAAGGGTGGGGTGAGAACCAAGTGGAGGGGAGATATGGGAAGAAAAAGAGGAACAATTGTAATAATCTGAACAATAAAGTTTAAAAATTTAAAAACAAAATTCAAAGTAAAGATATAAAATTCAGCTAAGTGATTAACTATGGTAGAGATCAAAGGGGTTAAAATTGAAAGATAGCTCACAGAAGTCTTACATTATATTGGTAACTAGAGGCCCAGTGCACAAAATTCATGCACAGGGAGGGGGTGTTGTCCTTCAGCCCAGTATGCACCCTCTCTAATCTGGGACGCCTTGAGGGATGTCCAACTGCCTGTTTAGGCCCGATCCCACCAGATCAGACATCCCTCTCACAATCCAGGACTGCTGGCTCCCAACTGCTCGCCTGCCTGCCTTCCTGATTGCCCCTAACCGCTTCTGCCTGCCAGACTGATCACCTCCTAACCATTCCCCTGCCAGCCTGATTGATGACTAACTGCTCCCTTGGAGCCTGTTTGCCCCTAACTACTCTTCCCTGTGAGCCTGGTCACCCCAAACTGCCTTCCCCTAATTATTGGTCCCCCCAACTGCTCTCCCCTGCAGGCCTGCATCTCCCCCAACTGCCCTTCCCTGCAGGCCCAGTGACCCCCAACTTCCCTCCTTTGCCAGCCTGATCACCTAACTGCCATCCCCTGAAGGCTTAATCACCCCCAACTGCCCTCCCTTGCAGGAATGGTCTCTCCTAACTGCTTTACCCTGCTGGCCATCTTGTGGTGGCCATCTTGTGTCCCCCTGGGGGCAGTCATCTTCTGTGTTGGAGTGATGGTCAATCTGCATATTACTCTTTTATTAGATAGGATACAGGCCTGGTGCACGGGTGGGGGCCAGCTGGTTTGACCTGAAGTGTGGCCCAGATCAGGGTGGGTGTTCCCTTGGGGCATGAGGTTGCCTGGGTGAGGGGTCTGTGGTGGTTTGCAGTCTGGCCACACTCCCCAGCAACCCAAGTGGAGACCCTGGTATCTGGGATTCATTTATCTTTTAAAATTGAAACTTTGTAGCCTTAAGCAGAGGCCTGAGCAAGCCAGGGTATGTGGAAAGCTTGGCTTCCTCCATCGCAGGGCAACTCAAGCCTCCCTCATGCCCTCTTTGTGGCCACAGCCATCTTGGTTGGGGTTAATTTGCATACTCCTCCTGATTGGCTGGTGGGTATGGCTTATGGGCATGGCTTTGTGGGTGTAGTGGAGGTATGGTCAATTTGCATATTACTCTTTTATTAGATAAGATGATTTATGAAAATCATGAAAGTACTTTATTCTTTAAACATTTGGGAATATTATAGTGTTAAAATTTTGCTTGTTTTTTAAACATTTTATAAGAAATACTGTTTTATAGAAAAGTATACTAGAACCTAGGGTTTAAAATCAGTAGCCTAGAATTGAATCTGACCAAGACCTGTTTTGTTTGGACAGCACAATATTTTGTTTTGCTTTTTAGTTATAATTTGAATGCACTCTTCAATTAGCCTGAGTCATCACCATTCTCCTTACAGTCAATGAGTTCTTTAAAAGCAAAAGAATTTGGAATCCTCATACAATGATAGTGAAAATATAAAATGGTGCGGCTGCTTTGGAAAACAAGCTGGCAGTTCCTCCAAATGTTAGCACAGAGTTACCATATGACATAGCAATTCCACTCTTAGATACCTACCTTAAGAGAAAATAAAATATGCACACAAAGACTTTTACACAAATGTTCACAGCAGCATTATTCCTAATACTGTAGTCAAAAAGTGGAAACCATCCAAATATCCATCAACTGATGAAAATATAATACAATGAACTATTCCACCATAAAAATGAATGTACTAATAAATGCTACAACAAAGATAAACCTCAAAAGCACTATGCTAAGTAAAAGAAGCCAATTACACAAGGCCACAAATTATATAATTTCATTTATATGAAATGTTGAGAATAGGCAAATCTCAAATCTATAGAGACAGGAAGTAGATCATTAGGATGATTAAAATGTCATAAAATTAGATAATGGTGCCCGAAAACGGTTTGGCTCAGTGGATAGAGCGTTGGCCTGCAGACTGAAGGATTTCAGGTTTGATTCCCGTCAAGGGCATATACTTTAGTAGGCGCCATCCCCAGTAGGGAGTGTGGAGGAAGCAGCTAATCAATGTTTCTCTCTCATGGATGTTTCTAGCTCTTTATCCCTCTCCCTTCCTCTCTGTAAAAAAAAATCAATAAAATATATTTTAAGCTGAAACGGTTTGACTCAGTGGATAGAGCATCGGCCTGCACGGACTGAAAGATCCCAGGTTCGATTCCGGTTAAGGGCATGTACCTTGGTTGAGGGCACATCCCCAGTGGGGGGGCATGCAGGAAGCAGCTGATCGATATATCTCTCTCATCGATGTTTCTAACTCTCTATCCCTCTCCCTTCCTCTCGTAAAAAATCATATATATATATATATTATTATTAGATAATGGTGTTGGTTGCACAACTCGGTAAATACATGTCTATCAATCTGTGGTCATTAGCCAATTCAACGCCAATAGGAATCCCCAATTTGGGAAGCGGTAAAGGAGAAGACTTTATTCCGTGCAAACTGCTCAATAACATTGCATTTCATTTATGAAACAGCACGGCTGTAGAAAACATGGCTGTGAGGTGACACTCAGGATGAGATGGCTCTCGATCCCTCTCTAGGTAGCAGTTCTGCTCTGCCTCTCCCTCAGTCTGGTTTGGTGTCAAGATGATTCCACTCCACTCTGCTGAGCTGAGACATCTTTGGTTTCAGCTCAAGGTAGGAAAAAATGCAGTTGTAGGTGAAAAGGGAAAGTGTGCTCCCCTGAGCCAGAAGGGAGTTGACTTAGAGAAAGAAGTCCTTGGCCCTGGCCCCTGATTGATCTATTGAGGGTTTCGAATATGCAAATGAAGGTTCCAAATCCTCAGTTTGATTTGTCCAAAAAGCACTGTCCTGATTGGTCAAAATGGAGCTGCTCTAATTGGTCAATGAAGATGCTACTGAGGATATAGCCACACAGCTCCAACTGGACTGGGAAAGTCACAGCCCTTTTGGTTGAAATACATTCCAGGCACTCCTTTATATGTGTTTGCTCAGTGTGCAGAAACACAGTGTAGGGAGGCAGGCAGTTTAGTGCAATCTTCTCCCTAAAGCACAGCTTGCTGAGAGGCCCTATTCAGCAATAGCTGCCAGGCTCTAGTTTTTGTTTTTAATTTGAGCCCAATTAATACCAGAAGCCCTTCTCAACAGGTATTTTCTTACCCTTTTTCCCCAAAAATAAGACAGTGTCTTATATTAATTTTTGCTCCCAAAGATGCGCTAGGTCTTATTTTCAGGGGATGTCTTATTTTTCCATGAAGAATAATATAGTACACATTTATTGTTGAACAAAAAAAAAAAAGGAAATTTATTACCTGTATACAAGTATAGTAGTAGTTGTCATCACAAACCAGCTCACTGATTGGCCACAGTGCAGCCGGAGCTGTTCAGGTAGTGCGAGGTTTCTTTAAATCAGGAGTAAGATGCCTTACGGTAGCTGCGGGGGCCTTATATTTCAGGGAGGCCTTATTATCGGGTAGGTCTTATTTTCAGGAGGATGCCTTATATTACAGTGAGAGGCAAAACTGGCAGTAGGTCTTATTTTCGGGGGATGTCTTACTTTCAGGGAAATAGTAGTTAGGGTCAAAATTAAAAAACCACTGAACTTTTCACTTTAAAGGAATGAATTATATGGTATGTATATTATATCTTAATAAAGTGGGTCTTAAAAAAATAAAAACAAAGATCCATAGAGTTTATAGATTAGATTAATCCCTAAATGTGGTTCTCAAACTGTGATATGAGGATTCTTAGGGGTCCCCCAGAGCTTTTCAGGAATCTTGAGGTCAAAACTATTTTCATAATACTAAGACATTTGCCATTTTCATTGTGATGATATTTGCATTAATGGTACAAAAACAATGGTAGGTAAAACTTCTGACACCTTTGGTATAGTGACAACAAAATATACTAGTTTCTGGCAGTCAGTGCATTCTTTACCACCACATACCACACCAAAAAAAATAACATCCTTTTTACTTCAAAATGTCCTCAATTAGTAGTAAAAATTACTAATTTTGTTCAATCTCAACATACATACTTTTTAATATGTGTAATGAAATGGGAAGTAGCTAGGATTCCTGCTACAGATCAAAATTTTAAAAATGTGATTATATGAGTTGTCACTTTTTTAATAGAATAGCATTTTTACTAGAAATGACTATTGGCTCCTATGGGAAAATGCATTCTCATTTCCAAACTCAGTTTTGTAACAAAACTGTTTCATTAAATGGAGGCTGTCACTTGCCCTGGGAAGTCACTCCTTATTCCCCTTTAAAACATCATTACCTTTTAGCCTGAGTTAGCAGGAAAGGCCTGTTTGGTAGGTAGAGGAAGGAATGAGGCAAAAAGCAGAAGATAAAACTTGGCCTAAGAAACTATTTTGAAACTCTCCTTCCTGGCACTCACAAAGATATGTCTGGTCATATGACCTCCTCTGGCCAATTAATTCTATGCAAACAGAAAAGACACATACCACCTCTGGGTGGAAGCATTTAAGAGCCATTTCAGGGGTGGGTGGGTGGAAGAGGGTATAGGGGGTATAAATAATGATGGATGGAACTTGCTTTGAGGTGGTGAACACATAATACCATGTATAAGTGATATATTATAGAATTGTGCACCTAAGGCCTGTATAATTTTGTTAACCAGTATCACTCCAACAAATTCAATAAAAAGGAAAAAGTTTTTAAATAAAGTGATAGGCTAACTAGCATTAACATTTTATTTTAGAATAAAAATTTCATACATTTTAAGATAGTCAAAGAAAATAAGCTTAAGGACTTATTTTGTTACTTAAAAGGGCTGTGTTCTACATTAAGTACTATTCTAACTATTTATCAAATGCGATGAACCACACATGAGAATTACACTTGTAAAAATCTATTATGAATAGATAATTAATTAGTCTTTTAAAAGATGATTATAGGAGAGAAACCAAGATGGCAACATAGGTAAACACCTAAACTGCTGCCTCACACAACAATTTCAAAACTACAACTAAAAGACGGAACGAACTTCATCCAGAACCACAGGAAAGTTGGCTGAGTGGAAATTCTACGACTAGAAGGAAAGAGAGGGGTTGAGGAGACACGCACATGGAGAAGACGGGTGGCAGAGTGCTTGGCTGGCTTCCTCTAGCGGGAGGGAGACAGAAACTCCCAACCGCATTGAACCCCAGTTCCAACTGCACTGAACCCCAGTTCCAGGCGAGACTCATACGGGGGTAGTCTGGACTATCATGAAAAGGGAGGAGTAAACGGAAACGTAGGGGAACCTCGAAAGGCAGAGGTCTGGAGGTGTGCCCGCAAGTGTGTGCAGGGAGGACTGACTGCTGATTGTGCCACTGGCTTTTTCTAGGGAGAGGAAGACAGAACCTCCTAACTGCACTGAAATCCACTTTCGACTGCACTGAACCCCAGTTTTGGGCAAGACCCCGGAGACCTCAGAGCACACAGAAACTCAGGGGAGCCAGAAAAGCAGAGGTCTGGAGGCGTGTGAGCACTAGTGCTCACAGAGAGGGCTGCAGGGATTACTGAGGGACACTGAGACCCAGGGATGTCATAGGGCAGGGCTGATGGGAAACCAGGCTGTCTGCTCAGCCCTGAGACTCCGCCCCATCCAAGCTGAACACAGAGGTTTTTGCAATTTTGCAAATCTGGTATCATAAGGCTGACTCTAGCACAAAAATTCTCCCAGCAGTGTAGGCACAGCTGGTCCTCACAACCAATTGGCTTGGAGGTCAATCCCCCCCAGGGATACCAACAACCATCAAGACTTAACTACAACAAGGCTGTACACACAGTCCACAAAAAGGTGAATCAAGAGAGTGCCCCTCAAGTAACTGGGAAGGCAGAGCTACTGGGCCACATAGGACACCTAGCACACAAAGCTACTCTACCAACTCAGGGAAGCAGCAAAAATGTGAAGACAAAGGAACAGATCACAAATGAAAGAAATGACGGAAAACAAATGGCTGAATATAGAGTTCAAAACCATGGTTATTAGGTTTTTCAAGAATTTCCTAGAAAAGATGGATAAATTTAGCGAGACCCAAGAGGAGATGAAAAAGGACCAACTAGAGATAAAAAAGGACCAACTAGAAATTAAGCATACACTGCCTAAAATAAAAAATATTATACAGAAACCTAACAGCAGAGTAGAGGAATGAAAAAATTAAGTCAAGATATGAAATATGAAGAAACAGAAAACACTCCACTGGAAAAGAAAAAAAGAATCCAAAAAGCTGAAGATAGTGTAAGGAGCCTCTTCAAGTGTACCAATATCAGAATTATGGGGGTGCCAGAAGAAGAGAGAAAGCAAGATACCAAAAACCTATTTTAAGAAAATAATGACCAAAAACTTCCCCCTCCTGGTAAAAGAAATAGACTTACAAGTCCAGGAAGCACACAGAATCCCATATAAAAGGAATCCAAAGAGGACCACACCAAGACACATCATACCAAGAGCAAAAGACAAAGAGAATATTGAAAGCAGCAAGAGAAAAACAGTTAATTACCTACTCGGGGGCACCCTTATGAGTGTCAGCTAATTTCTCAATAGAAACTATGCAGGCCAGAGGGGAGCAGTAAGAAATATTCAAAGTGATGAATAGCAAGATTACTCTACCCAGCAAAGCTATCAATCAGAATAGAAAGTCAGATAAAGAGCTTCACAGATAAGAAGAAGCTAAAGGAGTTCATCATCACCAAACCAGTATTATATGAAATGCTGAAAGATATTCATTAAGAAGAGGAAGAAGGAGAAAAAAGTAAAGATAAAAATTATGAACAACAAATACATATCTATCAATAAGTGAATCTAAAACTCAAGTGAATTAAAAATCTGATGAACAGAATAAACTGGTGAATATAATACATCAGGGGCATAGAAAGGGGGTGGACTAACAATTCTCAGGGGGAAAGGGGTGAGAGGATGCAGGGAGAGACTGAGCAAAAATCGTACACCTATGGATGAGGACAATAGGGGGGAGGGGGTAAGAGCAGAGGAAGGGGTGTGAGCCAGGTGGAGGGGAGCTGGAGGGGGGGAGAGGAATAACTGGAATAATCTGAACAATAAAGATTTATTAAATTAAAAATAATAATAAAAAATAAAAGATAATTGTGCATACATTGCTGACAAAGATTTGGAAAACCCTAAGGACCAATTTAGAACACTAATTTGTTGCAGGACCAAGAGGTAATTCCAAAAGGGCATTTAATTGTACTAGTAGTAATATAAACAGTATACCTGTACATGAGAAAATAAATAGATCAAATCTAGCAGTATGTATTGAGTACTATATGTGTAGAAAAAAATTGATCTGATATGTTTCAACATACACTAGAGTGTTAAAATTGCATGCTGTGGAATAGAAAGAGTTCATCCTTAATTTTTTCAGCATTTGATAAAATGTCCCTTTGTCCTTACCCATATTCACAAGCAATGTTTTGATCTGGTTTTCCAAGTTAGTTAATACTAAAAAGAGAAGCCCAGATTGCAATAATTCATATTTTATTTACTATAAACATAAAATAAAGGATCCTATCTCTATAACAGATGGCATTTTAATCCCTAAGAGCCTCATCAACTTTGATCACACTAGACAAGTAGTTTCTGACTTTGCAAAGCTGAAATTTTTATAGAGCTAAGTAATTTCCTAATAGGCATGTATATTTAAGTATTGAATAGATTTTGGTTTAAAAATTTATTTCCTTTAGGAAATTCTAGCTCACTATACATACCCTGGGCTACAACTTAAATACAGGCCATAACAATAACAATAACACCCAAATAATAGCTAATATTTTAATATGGTTTATTTTAAATAAATAGGCACTGCAATTTTACATATTTTAATCAGCTTAATCTTCATAACAATCTATAGGCAGGTACTAGTATAATCTCTACTTTACAGATGAATAAACTGAGGTGGAGGACAATTAAGTGACTTGCTCCATATCACACATATTAAGTAGTGTGGCTGGGATTCAACCCAGGATGTCTGGAGCCAAAGTCAGCATTTTTTTTTTTTTAATTAGCTCAGTTGCCTCCCACATGAGCCCCAATTGAGGACTGAACCCACAACCCAGTTATGTGCCTTGATCAGGAATCACACCTGCCACCAAAGTCAGCATCTTAATCTCATTACCCTTGTACTATTAATTTTCTGAATTTTAAGCATTTATATTTCAAAATAGTTTTGAAACTCCACATATATCAAAGTAAAATGTTTCCCAAATCCCCATGTTTAAGCTGTTAAACTGGTTTACCTACTCATTTAACAATGGTTTCTTTTGGTTTTAATAAGTGTAAACATAAAATTATGAAACTTTCAGAAGTTAATGCAAAATTAATCTGAAAAATATATAAACCATTGTTTTTAAATGTATTTATGCTCACTTTCAAACTATACTAACTTTAGCTACTAAGTATACATATAAAATTAGTGACAGTGTCAGATTAATAGAATTAGATGCTATTCAAAAGCAAGGATATTGTAGACTTAAAAAAAATATATTAATTTGAGCCTTTCTGACTAGTGACTCAAACTGACTCAAGCCACTTACATGTTAATTTCAAACCCCTAGCTCTCTAGCTACAAGTACAGCCCCTTAAAACCATAACTTGTTTTATGAGTTATCAGTCATTCTATAAACTAAACTATAATTAACTCCATATCATATAAAATAGCTTTTAATTTGTGATTTCCTATATTTCTTTAACTGTAATAAAGTGAACATATACCACTGAACTGCTACATTCCAAAATTTCTACACTTCTTGTTTCACCTTGATATTACATTAAAAGAAAAAAGTACTTCTCATGAAGTGGTCTTTTGTCATACCAGTAATTTTCTTGTTTTATATCTGGGTGTTTATTTATCAGAGAATGTTTAATGAAAATTCATCAGGTTATATGCACTTTTCTATATGTATATTAGATACTTCAATAATAGCTGTTTTTTTAAAAAGCTGTGCTTAACACTATTTCAGCAAAAACCATCACAGCCTGGCTGGCGTGGCTCAGTGGTTGAGCGTTGACCTGTGAACCAGAAGGTCACGGTTTGATTCCCAGTCAGGGCACATGCCTAGGTTGTGGGCTCAACCCACAGTCTGGGGTGAGCAAGAGGCAACCAACTGATGATTTTCTCTCATCATTGATGTTTCTATTTCTCTCTCCCTTCCCTTCCTCTCTGAAATCAATAAAAATATATCCTTAAAAGCAAAAAAAAAACAACCATTACATACCAACTTTATTAAAAACTGTCATTAAATTTTTCATCAGATGGTACTCTACAGCACTGATATTATATTCAATTTGGTTTTTCATACAGGGAAAAAAAAAACCACACAAAATATTCTATGGAACCAAAAAATGTTATTTAATTCTTATACAAATCTCTGAGATTTAAAGATCTCAAAGGGAAAGAAAGCTTTTTTTTTTTTTAACTTCTGTGTGCTTATTTTATTCTAACAACAACCTTATCAGGTAGATACTATGACACCCTTGTGGCAGATTGTTTTCCAAAGACAGCCACAATAAGACGTATCCCAGGCCAACTGTTTTTATTATGTGACGATGAAGTACCTACATTGAAAGATGAGTCTGTTTTCCTCTTCTTCAAACCATGCAGTTTTATTCCAGTCTTGAGCAAGAAAATGTGACAGAAGTGACGCTACATGACTCTCAAGATTGGGACATAGAAAACGACTGCTTCCACCTGGCTTTCTCATTCTCTCGAGATGCCTACTCTTGGAACCTCCCCCAGATTGTGAGTAGGTGCTCTGCCCACTGCCCCAATGAAATCTCCAGCCAACAAGCAGCATCAATCACCAGACGTGGGTAACCGAACCTCATCCAGATGGTTCCAACCCCCAGCCTGCTAGTCCTCCAGATAGGTCCCAGACAGCCTGGGGCACAGATAATTCCCACTGTGTCCTGTCTGAACTCCTGACCCACAGAAATCACAAGATATTAAATGATTATGGTTGTTTAGCACTAGGCTTCTGAGATAATTGGTTTACAGCAAGGTACAAATGTAGATAAACATGCTATCAATTAGCAAAGCCAGAACTGGAATCCAAGTCAGTCTATGTATAAAGCCCAAACTCTTTCTACCATAAGTTAATGCCAAGTTTGTTCAGAGGTGCCCACATTTCCAAATTAAACAACAGTCTACAGATTAAAATATAACAGCAACAAACAACCCCCAAAATTAATAATTTCAATGAATACTCAAGACAAAATAGGTCATTCAATTGGCAAGCTCAAAATCCCAATATCATTTCTGATACATCTATACCTCTACCTCTTCCACTCTAATAATATCATATCTAATAGTATCTGAACTCTAGAGATGCTGAAAAAGTATCTCTATATCAATAACAATAAAGCTGACCATTTGTAGGACACTTTTACAAAGCACTTTAACAATCACTAATTTGATCTTCAGAAAACACCTCTCTGATACAGGTAAGGCAGGCATCACACAGATGAGACTCAGAAAAGTTTAAAGTAACTAGCTACAATAACTTAAGTAAGGATTCGATTTCAGATTTTCTGACTCCAGTGCTTTTGTCAACTTAATTAAACTCAGCTCCAAAGAACATTTATGGTATATGTATCTCGACGTATAACATTTATTCTACAAATATTTATAAAGTAGCTACTTTGTGAAAAGCATCATGACCAGCATTATCTCTCTAACTTGTGCTGTCCACTCCCAGGGTAAGTACAAAAACATTTGTGATATAACTAATTGATGTAAAAAGCCAGTCTTTCCCCCACTTTGACCCATTCTCTACATTGCCAAGTGACACCTTTTTCTAATCTACTTCCTTAATCACATTATTCAAAAACTGTCAAAGGTAACATCTTTCTTACCCCAAAAAATATAGGCCAAATTTCCAGATCTGATTTCAAGATCTTCTATAATCTGATCCCACTTTCTTTAATTAAATTAATTTCCCTGTATTTACTGAGAAAAAAAAAAAAAACATTAATCTCTTCCTTCTTCCCCAACTTCACTTTCTTTATACCTTCTTGCCCTTCCTCTTGTCCATACAATGATCCAAGTCCAAAAGCAATACTCAAGTATTTTTCTTCAAGCCCTGACAGAGTCCCTTCCATACAAGATCTTAACATCTACTGGAGACATACAATGAACAATCCAAAACAATATATAATAATGAAATTAGATAATAGAGATTACAGCTTACAGAAATTTTACAAAAAAAAAATCACTAAGTGTGCTCCCCCTCCCAGAAGCACATCCATGCCTTTCCCTTCCCTCTCTCCTTCCCCGACAGGCCCCATGAGACTTACAACCAGGGGGGCAATGGGCAGTAGCAGCTCATCCTTGGCTAACACCTTGAATCTATCTTCAAGGCCCCCTTTTCACTGACTCTCCAGTGAGCTGAGAGCAGCCACCTTGGCTCATTTCTAGAGGCCAAAGCAGCCCTGCCTGGACTCTCTCCTGTTGCTTCTTCTATCTTAAGCCCTTCCTTGTTTCACTGTACCCAGCTTTAATAAGCATACTCTAAAAAAAAAAAATTAAAAATGAGGGCTGTAGGAATGCCTTCAGGAAAAGGCAGCACTTGAAATGGGCTGATGGACACACAGGATTCAGACCGGCAGACAGAAGTAAAAACAACTTAAACTGAGGAACAACCAAAAAGTCTTCCTTTCTACCCCACTTCTTCCCATTTACATCTTACTTAATCCTCCAGCCAGCACCATCTCCTTCAAGAAGAAGCCTTCCTCAGTTACTTCACCATCTAATCTAAGCTCTCTTCTCTGAGCTTCTAATATAATCTAAAACACTCATTCTGGTACTTAGTCATTGCATGTTATAGGTCTCATCTTTTCAACTTGACAGCAATATGTCTCTACACAGTAAGCGTTTGAAATTTGCTAAGATGAACTCAATTCAATAGCCATTGTTGCTTTCAGGAAAAAAACCATTAATCATAACACTGTTTCTTAACTTACCGGGCATCTCCTTTGGAAAGATTTGTATTCACAGGATTAAGAATAACCTTGTTTGCATCTACATCCACTACACATTTGGTATGCAAGTCAATTTCTGTAAATGAAAAAAAAAAGGAAAAATAGTCATTTTTAAAGTAATTTATTTCAGAAAAAGCATTTGACAAAAATCCAACACTCTTTCATGATAAACATATTCAACAAACTAGGAATAGAAGGAAACTTGGTCAACCTCATAAGGAGCATTTACAAAAAACTACGGCTAACATTATACTTAATGGTGAAAGACTGCACGGCTTACCCTCTAACATCAGGAATGAGACAATGATGTCTACCATTGCAACTTCTATTCAATATTGTACTAGAGGTTCCAGTCAGGGCAGTTAGATAAGAAAAACAAAGACACCTAGAGTAAAGAGAAGTAAAACTATCTCTATTTGCAAATGATATAATCCTGTTTACAGAAAATCCTAAGAAATGTACTAGAAGACTACTGGAATAAACAAGTTCTGAAAATTGTAGGGTAAAAATCATTATACAAAAATCAGTAGTGTTTCGTATACCCCAGCAATGAAAAATCAAAAAATAAAGTTAAGAAAAACAATTTCATTTATACTACCATAAAAAAGATTTAAATGCTAAAGGATAAATTGAAAAGAAGTACACATGTACACTGAAAATTCTAAAACATAGTTTCAAAGAAATTAAACACTTAAACAATTGGAAAGACATTTATGTTCATGAATCGACAGGATTAATACCATTAAGATAGTAATACTCCCCAAATTGGTCTGCAAGATTCAAGGCACTTCCTATCAAAATTCCAACTGGCTTTTTCTCTCTTTTTTTTTCTTTCCTATTTCAAAAATTAACAAGCTGATCCTAAAATCTGTATGAAAATGCCTGAGATCCAGAATAGCCAAAACAATCTTAAAAAAGAAAAACAAAGTAGAAAGGCTATATTCATCAATTTCAAACTTACTATAGACTACAGTAATGAAGACAGTGTGGTACTAACATAAGGATAGAAGGATAAACAGATAAATGAAACAGAGAATCCAGAAATATACTTCCATATTTAAAGCCAAATGATTTTGTCAAGACTACTCAATGGGGAAAATATAGTCTCTTCAGCAAATGGTGTTGGAAAACTGGATATCTACATGTAAAAGAATGAAGTTAGACCCCTTCCTAATTCATACACAAAGATTAACTCTAATAGATCACAGACATAAATATAAGTTAAAACTATAAAACTCTTTGAAGAAAACTAAAGGTAATTCCACATGATTTGGGGTTATGTGATGGTTCTTAAGTTGTCAAAAGCACAAGCAACAAAAGAAAAAAACAGATAAATTGGACCACATCAAAATGAAAAACCTTTGTGATTCAAAAGACACACACCATCAAAAGAGTAAAAAGACAACCCACAGAATCAAGAATCTATCTGTCAACCATATACCTAATAAGGAACTTGCATCAAACAATAGAAAGTCTTACAACTCAATAATAATAATAATAATAATAATAATAATAACTCAACTTTTAAATAGGCAAAGAATATGAATGGACTTCTCTCCAAAAAAGATACAAAAATGGGAAATAAGCACAGATGTATCATTAGAAACTGAGGAAATGCAAATAAAAACCACAATGAGATACCAGTTCATACCACTTTTATAGCGTAACTATAATTAAAATGACAGATAATAAATAACAAGGACGGCGAGAATCCAAGATGGCGGCATAGATAAACACCTACACTGCTGCCTCGCACAACAATTTCAAAACTACAACTAAAAGACAGAACAGACATCATCCAGAACCAGAGGAAGCTGGCTGAGTGGAAATTCTACAACTAGAGGGAAAGAGAGGGGCTCACAGAGACCCAGAGGAGCTGCAAAAAGCTGAGGTGCGGAGACGCTCGCGTGGAGAGAGCTGGTGCTGGAGAACCTGGCTGGTTTTCTCTGGCAGGAGGGAAACGGAGACTCTCAAAGGCATTGAACCCCTTATCCTACAACACTAAACCCCAAATCCAACCGCAACTCAAACAGGGGGAGTTTGGACTGTGAAAGGGGAGAGGTGCATGGAAATTTAGGGGAGTCGCAAAGGATCAGAAGTCTAGTGGCGCACACGACACTGTGCCACAGAGGACAGACTGCTGATTGTGCCGCTGGCTTTCAAGAGTGGGTGGGAGACAGACCCTCCCAACTGCGCCACTTCTAACTCCACTGAGTCCCAGTTTCGGGTGAAACCCTGGGGACCTAGACTCGTGTAGTCCTGGAGCACGGGGGAGCCGGAAAGGAAGCAGTCTAGAGGCACTGTGCGCATGCGCAGGGACCGCTCCAGCGATTACCCAGTCACATGAGACTCGGGGGGCCATGGCAGGCGGGGCCGACTGGAAGGCAAGGTGGTCCCTTAAGTCCTGAGACTCCACCCATCTCAAGCTCAACAGAGAGGCTTCTGCAGTTTTGCAAGTCTGGTATCATGAGGCTGAATCCAACACAGAAGTACTCCTGGCATAGTGAAAATGCCGAGACAAAGGAAGGGATCACAAACAAAAGAAATGGAGGAAAACAAACGACTGGATGTAGAGTTCAAAACCACGCTTATAAGGTTTTTCAAGAATATCCTAGAAAAGTTGGATAAAGTTAGCGAGAGCCAAGAGGAGATGAAAAAGGACCAACTAGAGATGCAAAAGATCCAACTAGAGATGGAAAAGGTCCAACTAGAGATGGAAAAAGTCCAACTAGAAATGAAAAAGGACCAACTAGAAATTAAACATACACTGACTGAAATAAAAAATATTATTCAGAGACCTAACAGCAGACTAGAGGAAGGCAAGAATCAAGTCAAAAATTTGAAATATAAAGAATCAGAAAACATTCAACTGGAAAAGCAAGAAGAGAAAAGAATCCAAAAATGTGAAGATAATGTAAGGAGCCTCTGGGATAGCTTCAAGCGTATCAACATAAGAATTGTGGGGGTGCCAGAAGAAGAGAGAGAGCAAGATACTGAAAACCTATTTAAAGAAATAATGACTGAAAACTTCCCACATCTGGTAAAAGAAATAGACTTACAAGTCCAGGAAGCACACAGAACCCCATATAAAAGGAATCCAAAGAGGACTACACCAAGACACATCATAATGAAAATACCAAGAGCAAAAGACAAAGAGAGAATATTAAAAGCAGCAAGAGAAAAACAATTAATTACCCACAAGGAAGCACCCATACAACTGTCAGCTAATTTCTCAACTGAAACTAAGCAGGCCAGACGGGAGTGGCAAAATATATTCAACGTGATGAATAGCAAGAACCTATAACCAAGAATACTCTATCCAGAGCGGCAGCCTGCAGACTGAAAGGTCCCAGGTTCGATTCCGGTCGGGGGCATGTACCTTGCTTGCGGGCACATTTCCAGTGTGGGGTGTGCAGGAGGCGGCTGATCGATGTCTCTCTCTCATCGATGTTTCTGACTTTCTATCCCTCTCTCTTCCTCTCTGTGAAAAATCAATAAAATATATTTAAAAAAAAAAAAAAAAAGAATACTCTATCCAGCAAAGTTATCATTCAGAATTGAAGGGCAGATAAAGAGCTTCACAGATAAGAAAAAGCTAAAGGAATTCATCAACTCCAAACCAGTATTGTATGAAATGCTGAAAGGTACTCTTTTAGAAGAAGAAGAAGAAAAAGGTAAAAGACAAAAAATTATGAACAAATACATATCTATCAACAAGTGAATCTAAAAATTAAGTGAATTAAATAAAAATTTGATCAACAGAATAAACTGGTGAAAATAATAGAATCAGGAGCACAGAAAGGGAATGGACTGATAATTTTCAGGGGGAAAGGGTTGAGGGGTGTACAGGGAGAGACTGGACAAAAATCATACACCTATGGATGAGATCAATGGGAGGGAGGTAAGGACAAAGGGAAGGGTGGGAGCTGGGTGGAGGGGAACTATGGAGGAGAAAAAAGAGAAACAAATTTAATAATCTAAATAATAAAGATTTAATTTAAAAAAAAATAAAATAAAAATAAATAAAATAAATAAATAACAAGGACTTGGGAAAAATTGAACCTTCAAACAGTACTGATGGGAATGTAAAATAATACGTCACTTTGGAAAATAGCCTAGCAGTTCCTCAAAAGTTAAACACAGAATTAGCATATGACCCAGCAATTCCCAATCCTAGATAGATACCCAAGAGAAATGACAACCTTTGTCCATGCAAGAGTCTGTACATGAATGTTCATAGTAACAGTATATAATAAGCAAAAAAAATGGAAACAACTCAACTGCTCATCAACTAATGAATGGATAAAGGTAATATATACACAAAATGGAACATTATCTGTCAGTTAAAAGAAGTAAGTACTGAGACATCCTACAACATGGATGAAATTTGTGCTAAGTGAAAGAAGCCAGTCACAAGAGACCACATATTGTATGATTCCATTTATTTCAAATGTCCAGAATAGGCACATAAAGACAGCAAATAGAACAGTGATTGCCTAGCTGGGGAGAATGACTGCTAGTACATATGGTTTTCTATTGGGGGTGATAAACATGTATTAAAATTGATTATGCTGACAGTTGCACAACTAGCATAAGCATAATAAAAATCACTGCAGAGATGAATTATATGATATGTAAATTATATCTTACTAAAGCTTTTTTAAATATAGCCTATGTTTATGGTGTCATTATCTTTATATTCTTATATTTTTCTGAACCAAAGTATAAAACTTTCTGTCTGCCTTAACTCCACTACCCAAAAATATGACCTAAGAACGGAGCTGTACTACATTAGAGACATTTTCTATTTCCCAAAGAAGCTTGGCTAAATATCAATTATCATTATAACTTTAAAATATTTCCACTGCCAGAGAATGTCATTTCTTTCCCTCTCTTTTTTTTAAGTTGTATAATTGAGACAAAGGCAAAATAAAAAAAAAAATTCCCTCTCTGTGCCTGCCAAGTTATTTTTCATTAGTTCTCAAAAATATAACTTAGAAGCACAAAAAATTTAGTGGTCTTTTTTATTATTAGCCAAAACATTTTCAGGCAAAGAGAAAGGAAAGGAAGACATCAGAGCTGTTTTACCTAGTTGTAAAAGACTAACCACCAAAAAGGCATATGTTCCACCATAGTCAATTTGCATTAATGCTTTGTGTTAAATTCACTGTAGACTATTCCAGAAATTTGTCAAGAAAGTCTCAGGCACACTGCAAGAACTTTTCAAACGTGCAATTTCACTTATTCCTTTTCCTTAGGGCCAGAGCTCAAGAAAGTTTGCTATGATCATACTTTGTTAATACTAGTCCTTAATGGTATGTTCATACATATACATTTAACAGGCTATTATTGAACTTTTAAAAAGGAACAAAAGTATTGGCTGAGCATACTGTATTGGCTGGCCTCTTACAGTCAAATCTGTATTATAACAAATGTATTATCAACTCTCTGGAAACTGTACTGTGACTCAGAATGTACTATCTCACTCCTTACCACAAGGTTGGTTATTAGTTTCTTACAAGAACATGTGGTCTGTGCAAAGGAGCTGCATGTATAGTTCTGTATGCATAAGTATATATCTAGAACGAATGCCTGAAAAACTAAATAAAATAATCTCTCTCACACACACACACACTAAACACACACACACACACACACACACACAGAGTATTGTTTTGCCTTCAGTTCCAATGATCTTGAATTGAGAAGGGATCCAAACTTTTTTCTGCAATACAGTATTTGTATGCTTTTCTCTATCCTTTTCACAGCTCTTTCCTTCTTCCCTTCATGACATCATTTGAACAATCAATAATTTATAAGTATTAAATGGCATGATA
>PVJN01029818.1:0-25811 GCA_004026805.1 Lasiurus borealis
GGGGGGGGGGGGGGGGGGGGGGAAGGGGTGAGGCTGGGTGGACAGCGGATGGAGCTGTCTCGGGAAATCGGGTCCTTGGTGTGGCAGAGCATGAAGGAGGCGGTGGAAGGGCAGGAGGAGGGGCCCACTGTGTGCTGGGAAGGAGGGAGTTGGGGAGGGGGCGCGTTAGACACTGGCCTGGGAAGCATGAGACAGAACAGGATGGGGGAGAGGGAGGTCCAGTGTCCTGGCATGAGGGATGGAAGGGCACATGCTTTTATTTTTATTTTTTATTTTTTAAAATATATTTTATTGATTTTTCACAGAGAGGAAAGGAGGGAGAGTTAGAAACATGACTGAGAGAGAAACATTGATCAGCCGCCTCCTGCACACCCCCTACTGGGGATGTGCCCACAACCAGGGTACATGCCCTTGACCAGAATCGAACCTGGGACGCTTCGGTCCACAGGCCGACGCTCTATCCACTGAGCCAAACCGGTTTCGGCATGAAGGGCACATGGTTTTAGTCACATCTCGCCAAGCAATCCTGGCTCAAGATGTAGGGCTGTCTTTTGGGGCCCAAGCCAGTGCTGGGGTACCCCCCGGCCGGCGGCGCTCACCTTCATGATGCCATTCCAGTTGTCCCCCGTGGAGACGCGGAAGAGGGTCAGAAAGGCCATGCCGAAGTTCCGGAAGGTGGCATGGCGGCCCAGGCCCTCGCAGGGATGCGTCTCATCGCACTCTGGAGGCGGGAGACGGGGAAGGGGGGAGTCCTGAGTGAGTTCCAGGAGGCCGGGGTCCCCAGGCCCGGCTCCGCCACCCTCCCCACCCCAACTCACCCAGGTCTCCAAAGAGCTCCACGCCCAGAGCTGCAAAGATGAAAAACAACAACATGAAGAGAAGTCCCAGGTTCCCCACCTGGAAGAGGAAAAGAAATGGAAAAGGTGCGGCGGGGTCTCCCGGCCAGCTCCCCCGAGCCCCCCCGCCCGGTCGGAGAGCACCTCCCGCCCTGAGAGGACCCCTCCCACCTGCCCCCCCACCCCCCAGCTACCTGGGGCAGGGCCTGCATCACTGTGTCCAGCAGCGCCCGCATGCCCACAGCCATCTTCAGCAGCTTTAGCACTGCAGAAAGGACAGAGTCGTGAGCTGGGCCCTCTGAGTCCCAGGTCACGTAGCCGGTGGGGCCACCACGGCCAGGGCCAGGGCGGGTAGGGTGCCAGGCTCCACTGCCACCCTCAGCCCAGCCCCATCGTCCCCATTGGCGGAGGCTGGGAGAAATATACCCACACCTACCCAGTCCCTGGCCAGTGCCCGAGCCGACCCTGCAATCCCCATCTCCACCCCGCAACCCGGGGCCGGTCACCCAGGGAGGGGGAGTGTGGTGGGCGGGCAGTGGCCACTGACCTCGGGCGATGCGCAGCACCCTCATGATGCGGATTATGGTGGGGTTGATGGGCAGTGAGGCATTGACCTCGATCTCCTCCAGCGTGATGCCCATGATGGACAGCAGCACGATGGCCAGGTCCAGCTGGTTCCACCTGGAAACCCGGACACAGATCCCTGAGTGTGTGTGGGAGGGGAGGGTAAGGGTGTGGGTTCTGAAGAGGAGGTAGAGGCAGTTTGGGCTACAGAACAGAGAGCGGAGGTCACTTGTCTACGTTGGTGGCATAGGCCGGGCTGACTTCAGCGCGAGGGTCTCTGCTCTTCGCTTATTCCTGTGCCGTTTCACTTCGCGCTTACATGCTGCTTGCTCTGTGCCAAGCACCGTTTTAAGGGCCTTAGAAATAGGAACTCTTTGCAACTCTGTGAAATGGGTATATGACCTCCCGTTTTACAGATGAGGAAATGGAGGCGCCGAGATTTTCAGTCACTTACCCACGGCCCCCCGTTTCTCAGTGGTAGAAGAGCCAGGATTCCCATCCGGTCCAGGCGGTCTGGCTCCACGCTCTCTGCTCCTAAGCCCCCGTCTAGGCCCCATTGACTTCCAGCGGCCACTGTCCCCCCAGCCTTGTGGTGTCAAGTTCCCTTCCTTCTCTCTCCGATCTCCCAGGCCCTGGATATCGCACGGCCCACCCCAGCACCAGCCCTTGGTAGGTCCGGGGCTGACTCTCAGGAGTCCAGAAAGGTCTTCAGGCTCTAGGTCCTCCCCGACTCCCAAACTCTCTCTGTGCCCCGTCCCCGTCCCCCGTTACCTGTCCTGGAAGAACCGACGGAAGCCAAAGGCCACGAGTTTGAAGACTGACTCCAAGACGAAGATGATGGTAAAGATGTAGTTGCAGATCTTCAGAGCCTCGTCCAGGATCTGGCAGGGATGGGGCGTGATGGATAAGGCCAAAGGGTGATACCTGCTACACCCTCCCCCATCCCCCCTCACCCCCCGCCAATCATAACTCCCAGATCCGGGAGACAGGGTGAGTCTGAGAGGACCTTTCTTCTCTGTTCCTGCCATGTGGGCTGACCACTGCCTACTACTCTGGGACAGAGTGGGGTCCTCATTCTCGTGCATAATCCAAACCCTGTGCTGAAGGATCTCTCCCCTGGAAGGATGGTGAGGAGCCCCTGTGACAGTGGCGCTGGCAGGCAGAGAACGCAAGAACTGGAAGGGGCCTTGTGCGTTGCCCGTTCAATGTCCCTACTTTACAGATGGGAAAACTGAGGCCAGGAGGGCAGCTGATGGAAGCTGACTCGAGGAGTGGCAAGATTGTTGGTGAGTTTGGGGGCTGGACATTCACTGGAACCTACACTCCAGAGGGGCTGGCACTAGTCTGCCTTCTCTTTGAATTTATTTTTGTTAATCCTCACCTAAGGATATTTTTTCATTGATTTTTTTTTTAGAGTGAGAAACAGAGAAACATCAATATGAGAGAGACACCATCAATTGGTTGCTTCCCACACATGCTCCAACTAGGACTGGGGATCGAACCCGAGACCCTTCTGAGCCGATGCTCTAACCACGTAGCAACACGGGCTCGGGCCAGTCTGCCTTCTTTACCCTCTCAGGCCCAGAGCTCAGCACGGGGCAGCACTCAACCCACATGTGCTGGGGGAAGAAGTCAGGGCCTCTACGTTCGAGCTTTGTGGCCTTGGTCCAGTCACGTACCCTCTCTGAGGCTCAGTGTCCTCCCTCTGCTAACCCAAGATGAGACCCACCTCCCCGGGCGGAGAGAGGGGTACGAGAGGAACCCATGCAGAAGGCCCAGCTCAGGCTCGGCTGGTCTCGCCCCCCCCCCCAGTCCCCCAGCAGAGGGCGGGGCCCACACCGCTGGCCGCTCACTCCTACCTGGGGCTGCTGGTAGTGCTCCATGGCCATGGTGACCACGTTCAGCCCAATGACACCCGTGATGAAGAGGTCCAGGTAGTGGCTGGTGCAGAAGTTGTGGACGAGGAGCCGGAAGCGGGAGTAGTCCGAGTAGTAGGGTTTGCACTGGGCTTCTGGGGGGGGGGGAGGGGGCAGGAGGAGAGCAGAGCAGGCGTGGGGCCCTGTTCCCTGCGCCCCCTCCGCCCACAGTCCCTCATAGCCACCAGCTTCTAATGCCCGAGCTGAAACATTCCAGGATCATCAGCACCCTCGCCCTCCATGGACGTCCTTTTTTGGGGGTTGGGGGGAGCTCTCTGGGCATCGCCCCTCCAAGCATCTGTGCTACTGGCTACGGTTGGGTGCAGAAGGGGTTAGGACATGCAGAGCTCCCCACCCACATTAGACGCTGGGTGAGCCCCGGCCCTGAGGCAGCTTCCAAAATCCGCCAGCCCCTGGTCACTCCCTGACTCGGTGTTCCGCAACCAGGCCAGATCAATAAGATGAAAAACAACCGGTCTTATCAGGCTCGGAGGAAACTCCATCAACAGAGAGGCAAGGCTCTTGCTCTTCCACCAAGCGGCCCTCGAGGGCAGCGGCGGAGACTACAGAGCCAGGATTTGGAGATAAAACCGGAGATTGGAATTTGGACATCTTGGCAGGCTGCACTGCCCCGCCCCCCCCAATCCCCCAGGGCCTCCGGGCGGCAGGGCTTGGGTCTCCTGCACCCTCATGTGCAGGAGGGCAGAGAGTGGAGGCCACAGGGCCCTGCTCTGTCCCAGGCTCCTCTGGGAGGACCCCACTTGCAGGACTCACCCAGCTTCTAATGAGGCAGCCCAGCCTGTTCTGGGGGGCCAGGGCCGCATTAGACGCAGGCTGGGCTGAAAGCACTGTCTGAGATCTGTCAGAGGCATTCTCTTTCTCTTGCAATTAGGGAATCACTGAGTTGTAAAACTCACGGTGCCAGAAAGCTGGCCTGTTTACGCAGGCAGAATATGCCTCTGAAGGCAAGAGATTGCAGGGGGCCGGAGGGAGGGGGGGCCTCCTTCAGGTGTTGGGGAAAGGCCAGGCCAAGTTGGGGATACATGCCGTCCAGGGGTGGTTGACAGAACGGTCTCCCAGGCAGCCACCAGGAAAAAAGAGGCTTCCCACGGGCGGCTGGGGCAGCCTCAGGTCCCAGACAGCCCTTCCCCCCCCACAAGGGCGAAAGCCAGCCAGCTAGCAAAGGCTGCAGCCTCAGAGGCCCGTGCCAGGGGTGGCTGGCTGGCTCAGGGGCAGCAGGAAGCTCTGGGCCCAGGCCAGCTCATCTACCATTGTCCTTTCCCATGCAGAGGGCTGTTGGACAGAGAGGTAAACTGAGGCAGGGGGTGGCCTGGGTGGGCCCCCACCAAAGGCCGAAGGAAGAAGAGCGCCCGAGGGCCGCACGTTCAGCCTCGCCCGACGCCACGGTCCAGCATCGGCCCCGGCGTGTGGATAACCCAGAGGCAGCAGGTCCAGAATATGTGGGCGCCCCTCGGGGGTGCGCTAGGTCATCGCTTTGCCTTCAGGCACGGGCCAGCCAACGGTGGGTGGCTTGGTTTTGCTGAGGCGGCCCTCCTGGCCCCCAGGAGGGTGGCGGTGGAGAGGCCCGGCCCAGGGGACAGCGGGAGGCCGCGGGTCATCCACAGGGTGATGGTGGAGGGTGCGCCAGGCGAGGGGGCCTCTTGCTTCCTTCCTTCCGTCGGTACCCACAGAGCCAGGGGGCGCTAGCCGCCCGCGTGGCTTTAGCAGCTGGAACGCTGTCTCTGCATTAATCTCCATAAGTGCCGAGAGCACCGAGTCCATTAAGCTAAAATATGAATGGAGAATTAACTAAAATGTTTGAATACAATTAGGTTAGGAAGAGCGGCTCCTTATTAGCCCCGTGATTAGCTGAGACAATGCAGAGGCGGGGCCGGGAGGGTGCCCCCTCTCCCCTCTCACCCCAGTCTGACGGTCTAGGCGGCCCCAGGGCCACGTAAAACCTCCGCCTCCACCTCTGCCATCTGGCCAGGGACCCCTCCTCCAGGTGGCCCAGAGAGGAAGTAGGGGCGGGACGACTGAGGCAAGGCACCTGCTCATAGCGACTGACCGGTGGCCGGTCGGTCCGTCCCAGGCCCCTGAGGTCTGTGCAAATGCCTTTCCACCCCCCCCCCCACCAACCTAGACCAGCGGGGGGCAGAGGCTGCCGGAAAACCCCTGTTGGAGCACAGGTCAAAGTGCACCAGGGCCAAGCCCTGTGTTTCACCGAGGGAGAGAACAAGGCCAGGAGACAGCGAGGCAGTGACAGACGCCGACCTGAACTCCCAGCTCGAGGCCCCCAGCAGCCGCCAGGGGGCTCAGACCCACAGCTCGGGGCTTTGGCCCAGAGGGTGCCCTCGGAGGGTTTTCCAAAGGCCCTCGCTGTTGGGCTCTGAATGAAGACGCCCCCTTTCTTCTCCCCGGCCTGTGGTTTGATAGGCAGCACCTGGGCCACCAGCAGGACCAGAGACCCCACCCCCCACCCTCTGGAGGAGGGAGGAGCCTTGTGTGGACCCGCTGCTCGGAGAGCTCTGGTCAATGCCCAGGAGGGGCCCACACCAGTGGTCCCTGGCAGGTTGGCAGCCCCGGCCCCGTCTCCCTGCCTCCCAACAGGATGAGCTGTTTTTGGCAGAGAAAATACCAGAGTCAGACAGTGGGGAGAAGGGCACCCCGGGGACTGCCCCGCCCCCAGTCCGGGGCAGGAGCACGGGAGGGGTGCAGGGGGGGTGTGAGGCTGTGAGTGAGGGCAGCAGGCGCAGTGAGTTAGTAGGGGCACCGGGAGCCCGAGGGTTTGCAAAGGAGAGTGGCGGGGAGAAGGCGGAAGGTGGATACACAGGCCCCCATCGCAGAGGCCACACCGGCAGCTGCCGCAGCCAAGCCCGCTCGCTGGGGTCGCTGGGAAAGGAGAGGGCAGTGCAGGCGGGCGTCCCACACAGGTGCAGGGCGAGTGGAGCTGGTGTCGAAGGCCACGTGGTCCCTGGGGGCAGACCTGACTGCTCAGGCTGGAGCCAGGTGGCCGGTCAGGCCCGTTGCCCTGGTCACCAAAGCTTTTTCCTGGAGCCTGGCTGACCCCCTCCCGCTGGGTCCAGCACTGGTATCAGCAGGGAGGTGTTGGGTTCCTGAAGGCCCAGGCTAGGGGGGCGGTGCCGTCCTCCCGGGGACACTGAGAGTCAAGCTGGGAAAAATTGTGCAGATGCTCACTTCCTGCCCCAGTCCACACCGTGAGCTTCTAGGTGGGGCTCAGGAATCTGTGTTTTAATATGCTCTCTGGGCAGTTCTTTTGCACCCAGAGATTTGAAAAGCTCTGGGATGGACCACCCAGGACCCCAGATCAGGGAAAGCGGGATATGGGATGATTTGGGGCCCTCTTCGGGGTCTCTGAGCATCCATGACCGGCTGGAAAGGTAACACACACTATTGTAATCAGTGTACATACTACTCGCATGTGCCAATAGATTGCAGAGAATGTCCCCAGAATGGGGGTACGGCGTGAGAGTAACCAGGGTGTTTAGCATCCAGCCGGTGTGTCAGGAGTTGTCAGAGGCTGTGCGAGTCTGCATGTGCTGGTTGGTGGTGGAGCAGCTGCTGAGGCCCAGCCCGATGCTGTGGTGGTGTTTTGGGGTGAGCGTGCACGTGTGGACACTTCAGTCTACAGGCCGGGTGAACCCACAGGGAAAAACTGAAGGCTAGGGCCTCCCACCTTCTCCTGACCCCATAACACCTCTGGAGCTTGCAGTACAGGCTGACGCAGAGTGGACCCAGGCAACCCAGACAGACCAGCTGGAGACACCCGCGCCCTGAGAGACGGTCTCTCAGTGCCCAACGCCAGAGCTCGCACCGTGGGGGCAGCAGAGAGCCATCCACCTAGGGTTCAGGGATGACCTCCCACAGGAGAGTGAGGGGGGTCCCTGAGCCCCCGTAGCAAAGATAGCCCAACATCCACAGGGCAGTGTCTGCCGGAGCCTTGTTTCGGGGGGAAGAGGGGAGTGCGGAAGAGGGGAGAAAGGCTTAGCTCAGTGGTCCCCAGCCTGAAGCCCCCCGCCCTCAGCAGCTGAGAAGGCAGCCACACGAGGGTTCTTGGGTTCCTTCCCCTATTTCTAAAGGCTTACAGGAAGTCACACATACGCTGTGTTAAGGGCCCACAGATGAAGTGAATGGCCACATGGTTTTTGTTTTGTTTTGCTTGAATGTGTGTGGGGTTTTTTTTTTTGTGTGTGTGTGTGTTTTTGCCATCATTCAGTGTGAAACCTTCTGCGGCTTAATAGCTCTGATTAGCAATTACGTGAGCCTTTGATTAGCAAAAATGGAAGCAAAGTCATTATTGAAGTGCTCTGGCCTTCACAAACAGACTTGTATCACGTGGGGTTTGTTGGCGATGATAAGAGGGTGGGGGCCTGGGGGAATAACAGGTTGGGAACCACTGCGTGGGGACCTTGGAGGGTGTAGCTGAGGTCCCACGGCCCTGACCCAGATTCTCAGGACCTCAAACCTCCATCCGGGGCACGTGTCGGCAGAGCCGGCGCCGAGGACCCAGGGAAGGCAGGACCGGGAAGGCTTCCCAGAGACCGACCCTCCAAGAGAAGGACCCAACTCGCTCCCAGATCGGGGGTTTCGGGGACAAGCTGATGGCTGACTCAGGCCTCGGATGCCGGCTGTTTGTAGCGGTGACGAGGCCACCGCGGTCACCGGGCGATTAATGAGTCTGTTCCATTATTCATCGCTACATTTTTAAAACAAATCCTTCCCCTCTCTGCTCCTCTCCTCCCGCTCGCTTGATCAAAGTCTCCCCTTCAGACGAAAGGAGAGGTTTGCAGCTCTCATAAGCGGACGGTGTGTGTGACCCGGGAGAAGGAGCAGGAGTGGGGAGAGGCAGCAGGGGGCTGGGGAGCCCCGGCCTGGGGAGCCTTAGAAGAGAAGGTGGGTCCTTCCAGGGGTGTCTGAGGGAGGGGGTGCTGAGACCCTCACCTCCCAGCCAGCGAGTGCAGCCCAGGTCTGTGGGAGGACCCAGCACCCAGCATCCCGAGACCCTCAACCCTTTGCCCCGAGAGGATGGAACCACTGAGCCGTGGAGAGGCAGCAAAGAGGAGGTCCCCAAACCCATGAGGCGGGCCTGGGGGCAGGCAGGGCCTGACCACCCCCGGGCCACCCCCTGGAACCCGCCATCCCAGACGCAGTACCTGGCGCCACGCTGGCGGGGCTGCCGGAAGCAATTACATCGTCCAGCATTAGATCTAAAAGAACGAAACACGACATGGGTCACTGGCCGACCTGGTGGGCTGGGCAGGGCCCCCTCACAGCTCGCTCCCCCTCGGCTCTGACCCTCACTCCGCCTCAGAGAGGGGTGCGCTGAGCGTGGGTGGCTGAGTCCTCAGTGTCCAGCCCCAAGCTGGGGGCACAGAGCACTGGAGGAAAAGGAGCTCCTCAGCCAGCTGGACAGGGTCACAGGGTCACAGGGAATCGGGCACAGGGAGGGGCAGGCAGCCTGTCATCAGAACAGATGTCCACGCCTACCCGTGCCCGTGCCTCAGCGGCACCTGAGGCGGCTCCAGACCCCAGAAGGGGAGCCAGCTGGCCAGGCAGGGCCACAAGTGCCTCCTGCCAAAAAGAATTCCGCCTGCAGACGCCCTGCCGAGAAGGCAGACTGCAGCAAGGAGGGGAGAGGGGGATGGAGCCGGGATGGGAGCACGGCAGCTGGGGGCGATGCACCTGCTCAGCTTTAGACACCCACAGAGCGAGCCAAGAGGGGACCCCTACCCCCGGAGCGGGGCGATTGGCGGGGGACACGGGGACGGAGCAGGTGGGACAGGGACAACTGCAGCACCACCTGCTGCTCAGAGGCCAGGATCCCCTCAACGCCTGCCGGAGCGGCCCCGCCTCTCCCGGGGCGCACGGGCTCTGCCCCACCAACCCTCACCCTTTCGGTGGTACTCACATGTCAACACACCAGAGAGCAAACTCCCTGCACCCAGCTTATCGGCGGAAGGAAGAGGGTTTGTGAAAAAGGTGGAGAGAGAGAGAGGCACACCCGCAGACCCAACAAGAGACAGACACACAAAGGCTCAGAGGAGCCCACACACAGGGACCCGTGGAGAAACGGGGACAGGGGCGGGAAGAGAGAATCGTGGAGATTCCTGGGTATCAGAGAGGCGGGCAGGCACCCTGAAGACAGGTGCAGGCGCACCTGGAGACTCTGGGGCACAAAGGGGCTCCTACACCTGTCACATCTCGTCCGCTCTTCCTGCAACCTGTGTGTCCTTTCCCTTCATCTCATGACAGAAGAGCGTGGGGAGGGCTGGGCCGGGCCCTCAACCGGCCGAGGCCAAGGAATGTTGGCGCTCACAGGTGAGCGGGCTGCAGGCTCTCAGGCCAGAGAGTCACGTGCTTAGAGGTCCTGTGACCTCAGACCTTCCCTGAGACAGGACATTATTTTATTTTTATTATTATTATTATTATTTTTACAGCTTGGCTAAAAACTGGCAGGAAGGCAGCGCCTTTTGCTGGAGATAGGAAGGGAGAGGGGGTCTGGGGGGGGGGTCCCCTCTGGCTGCTGTCCATTAGCAACCTCTGTCGAGACCTGGCTCAGCAGCTAGACACTAGGCAGGAGACACCGGTTCAAGATGCTCGCGTGCCAGCCCTGGGCCGGGCAAGGTTGTTGGCACCTGGGCCAACCCCTGGGTCTCTGGACACCGGCCCCAGCCAACGGAGCATGATTCTCATTCCCTGAGGCTCCTCTGGGAGTCGAGCTGGGAGAGGTTGGGCACACCTTCCCCCCCGGAATCATCTCCGGAGGATGATGCCGAGACCCGGGGAGCCCCTTGGGGTGGGGGCGGCTCCCCTTCCCCGGGGGGCTGAACTGGTCTGCTTCATGCTGGCTCTCTAAAGGCTGACATGCTCTGGTGGGGGAGGGGGTGCAGACCGGGGGTGGGGGGGTGGGGGGAGCAGCGTCTCCCTGCCCCGCCACCCCCCCAGCCCCGGCCTCAGCCCCTGGCCCCCGACAGTCGCAAGGCCAAGGTCAAGCAGGACCCAGAGAGAGAGATGTGGAAAGACTACCGACCGGCCATCTGCTTCTCCTTACTCCTTCTCTTTTTCTCCAGCCGGCGCAGGCGCTTCTCCTCCCGCCGCCGGGCCTCCTCCTCCTCCTGGTGCTGCCGGCACTTGTGGAAGTTCTCCACCACCACGCCCACAAACATGTTCAGGACAAAGAAGGCCACAATGAGCAGGAACGAGATGAAGTACAGGAGCATCCAGGGGTTGTGGTTCATGATGGGCTGGCGGGGAGCAGGAAGGACAGGAGGCGGCGCCATCAGCCCCGGGGGACTGGCTCCGTCCGGCGCTGCCCCCTCACCCGAGGCCGTTAAGACAGGGTCCAGCCGAGGCCGGCGTGGCTCAGAGGATAGAGCGTCGGCCTGCGGGACTGAAAGGTCCCGGGTTCTATGCTGGTCCAGGGCATGTGCCTTGGTGGCGGGCACATCCCCAGTAGGGGGCGTGCAGGAGGCAGCTAATCGATGTCTCTTTCTCTCATCGATGTTTCTAACTCTCTATCTCTCTCCCTTCCTCTCTGTAAAAAAAAAATAAAAATATATTAAAAAAAAAAAAAAGACAAGGGTCCACAAACTCAGGGAGCGACCGGGACCCAGCAGGGGGGCAGAAACTAACCGTGTGGGCTCAGGGCTGGGCAGGACAGAGGGGTGGGGACTGCGGCCAAGTGGAGAGTGGCTCTCTCTAAAGGGGACGCTGTGGCTGAAACCGGTGTGGCTCAGTGGATAGAGTGTCGGCCTGGGGACTGAAAGGTCCCAGGTTCGATTCCGGTCAAGGGCATGTACATAGGTTGCGGGCACATCCCCAGTAGGGGGCGTGCAGGAGGTGGCTGATCGATGTCTCTCATCAGTGTTTCTGGCTTTCTATCTCTTTCCCCTCTTCTCTGTGAAAAATCAATAAAAAATATATTTAAAGGGGATGCTGCGTCTTTGTTCCTGCTGATTCCAGCCTCGGGGAAATGCCAGTCCAGGGTTCCCGGATCTTTGGGTTTCTCCTGAGCAAGCCCGAGTCTGGATTCTCATGGGCACTTCGCCAGTTTCTAAAGGCTCGCCACTACTCAAAACATTTAAACGGGTGCAAAGCCAATAAGACATGTCTGCTTGGGCCCTAACCGGTTTGGCTCAGTGGATAGAGCGTTGGCCTGCGGACTGAAGGGTCCCAGGTTCAATTCCGGTCCAGGGCATGTACTTTGGTTGCAGGCACATCCCCAGTAGGGGGCATGCAAGAGGCAGCTGATCAATGTTTTTCTCTCATCGATGTTTCCAGCTCTCTATCTATTCCTCTCCCTTCCTCTCTGTGAAAAATCAAATATATTATAAAAAAAAAATATATATATATATTAAAAAAAAAAAGACATGCCTGGGTCTGGCCCTCAGGCTGCCAGTTCCAGCCTCTGCCGTGAGAGGCAATGCCTCTTCAATGGCGTGTCCTCAGCCTGCCTTGCCCTCTTTCTCTCTAGCGTTCGCACTTGTCATGCCTGGGGTCAGCCCGTGCTGAGCGCCCCCAGCCCCAAACATGGGTCCTGCCCACCTCGGCCCTACCTGCTGGTCCACGCCCACGGCATCCAGCCCGTCGTACATGATGTCCACCCAGCCGTCCTTGGAGGCCAGCACGAACAGGGACATCAGGGCCTAGGGGGAGGGGGAGAGGGAGAGGAGACCATCGGAAATCCAGGATGTGTGGCCAAACCACCCACTGCCTGTCCTCAAAGCACCTGAGGTCAGGCTGGGGTCACACCTCGGGCCCCTGGAGGGCTCCGAAGCTGGTATGAAACAGAAGGGACGTGATCAGACCCTCTGAACTACAGAAACCAAAACCAGGCAGGCCAGGGAAACACCCAAAGAACTGAGGGACGTGCCCTAACCGGTTTGGCTCAGTGGATAGAGCGTCAGCCTGAGGACTATAGGGTACCAGGTTCAATTCCAGGCAAGGGCATGTATCTTGGTTGTGGGCACATCCCCAGTAGGAGGTGTGCAGGAGGCAGCTGATCGGTGTTTCTCTCTCATCGATGTTTCTGACTTTCTATCCCTGTCCCTTCCTCTCTGTAAAAAATCAATTAAAAAACAACAACAAACTGAGGGAAGTACTTCTTTTTGTACATCTGTTTCTGAGCATGTGGCGTGAGAAAAGGAATCGTCTGGACACTGTGCTGTACCAGGAGACGAAAGCATGCACCTGGTCTCACTGCACCCTCCCTGTGGGCCTCCGAGGGCGACGCCCCTAGCACCCACTGACCCAAGTCCCTTGCCCCGCGGGTATCAGGAAGCCGGACTCGTGTCCTCCTGCCACCACTCCCAGCCTGGCCCCGCCTCCGCCACCACACAGCCTGGGCTCACCTGGCCGAGGTTGTCGAAGTTGTACTTGTGCCGGACCCACCGGTAACTGGCTTCAGCACAGTCAGACTTGTTGGTGATGTTCCTGGTGTCCTCGCCCTGGCACACGAAGAACTTCCCTTTGAAGAGCTGGGCACACGTGTGCCCGGAGACAGGGAGCAGTGAGCCGTGGCCCCGGGCGCCCAGAACTCCCAGCCCCCCCCCTCCCGGCGGCCCTGGGGCCTAACAGCTCTGCGCGCCTCCTGGGTGAGCATTGGGGGCTCAGCCCGGGGATCAGCGTAGTCAGGGAACCTCCCCAAAAGGCACCCCTTCCTCTGGGCTCCTCGGAGCAGAGCCCACGAGAGGGGAGGGGAGGGTGGCTACCGAAAAACGGGTGAAAGGACAGGAAACAGCCATTCATTTTCTACAAAGGGTTGGGGGCTAGGAGAGGCTGGTTCTCCAAGTGGGGTCCCTGGACCAGCATCAGCATCATCTGGGGGCGTGCTATAATTACCCATTCTCAGGTCCACCCAGACCCACTGCATCAGACAGTCTGGCTTCTTGGTGGGGGTGGGCTAGGAATTACTGAGCCCACTTTACAGATGAGGAAAACTGAGGCTCAGAAAGGTAAATCCACTCACTAAGGTGGAACGACCTTATACGACCAGAAAGGGAGTTCGAGCTCAGGTCTGTGTGACTGAACAGCTCGCCCTCGTTCCAGAACAGACGGGGCTACGACTGTGGGCGAGGAAGGGATGTGAGGCACGAGGACCAGGAAGCGGGGGCAGCTGCTCAGGACAGACCTCAACCCCCTGGAAGAGCCCCAGACAGGGCTCAGCAATGGTTGCCTCTCCTCGTCTAAGCAGGCGGGGAAGAGGGGGAGGGGAGGGGAAGGGAAGGGAAGGGAAGAGAAGGGAAGAGAAGGGAAGGGAAGGGGAGGGGAGGGGAGGGGAGGGAAGGGAAGGGAAGGGAAGGGAAGGGAAGAGAAGGGGCACTGGTCGAGCAGGGAAGCACCCCTCAGCCTTGGCAACGGTACCTGCGCCGGGTCCCCGGGGCCAGAGAATTCCAGGAACCCTGGAACAGCCCCCTCCCCTCCCCAGGCCGGAGAAGACGTCCAGAAAGCCAAAAGGAAAGGAGGGGGACAGGGGCAGCCACCCAGGAGCTCCCCTGCTGCCCCGGCAGCCAGCTGTCTACCCTGCAGCCGAAACAGCTGGAGCCAGCAGCTCGCGAAGACAGGGTGGAGGGGCTCCCAGAGGCGCCTGCGGAATCCTATAGGCAGCTCCCGCGCTGCTTCCTCCAGCGCCAAGTTCCCTCCCTGGGCCAGAGGCCAAGTTTCCCCTGCAGCCCCCACTTCCTGCCTCGTCTGGGGTCTGCACCCGCCTGCCTGCCTGCCTGCCTGCCAGCACGCCGCTAACCTGGCCCAGCTGTCTGGGTCCTGCAGCCCCAGGCCTGGCCTGCGGCCCACCCCACTCCGGCAGGGAAGGCGGGGAGGGGATCCCGGAGCAGACGGTGGGGCTGTGCCAGCATCTGCACTCCCAGCGCGGCGCTCAGAGGCGGGGGAACGGCAGCCTGCAGCTGTCGCAGGTCAGGAGCCTCTCGGAGGCCCGCGCCCCCCCTCGGGGCCCTGGTCCAGGCTTCCAATTCTCTGCCGAGTGCCCAGGCCCGAGGCCCAGCCCCAGGCGGGGAAAGTCGCCCTGCTTACTGCTTTCTGGGATAAAGGGGGCACCACCAGCTTGGGCCTCGCCATCCAACGACCCAGAGGAAAGAAAGAAAGCCTCTCCTCAGGCTTCGGCCGACAGCTGCTCCCCCTTTTCCCCCAACTTCCACAAACCTGCACCCCCAGGATGCCAAAAATGATGAAGAAGGCACAACAGATGACCACAATGTTGCCGATGGGCTTCAGCGAGGACATCAGCGTCTCCACCACCAGCTTCAGGCCCTGCGCCCGGCTGATTACCCTGGGGGGAGGGGAGAGGATCAGAGGGGTTCCCCCAGCTGGGACACTCCCCTGCCTCCTGCCTCCTGCCTCCTGCCTCCTGCTGCCCCGCCTCCCAATCCTGGTCCCTTGGTGCCCTGGACTCAGGCTGAGGGAAGAGGGTGGCTTTCTGGACTGGCAGGATGGGGCGGTCCTGTTTCCCGGGGCCTCTGCCACCGGGATGCCCAGGCCCGGTCTCTCAGAACAGGAAGCAGACACCCCCACTCTCCCCGCCCCTCCCAGGACGTCAAAGGTGACCTGGTGGGGCTGGGCAGGGCCTCAACTCAAGAAAGGTGTTCCCCGCAGACAGGGACAGACACTTGTGCGGAGCATGTGGGGGGCGAGCAGGGAGGAAAAGGGGGGTGGTGGCTGGTCACAGCTTGGGAAGCATCAGTCGTCAGTCAGTAGAGTCCCCCTCCGTGTCCCCAGTTCTGGGGACAGTTCTGCCTCTGGCCTGGGGATGGGGGGTGACCGCCTCCCCGGGGAGGGTGGGGTCCCTGCTCCATCTGGAGGGTGACCCCCTGAGAGGGGCCTGAAGGTGAAGAAAGCCAGGGGAGGAGTGTGTGGCCTCACCAGGGAGGGCAGTGCCAGCCACCCTTGAAGGTACCACCCAGGGCCCTTTGTACGGTGCCCTGCCCACGGCCGGGGGCACAGCCGCTCTGAGCGGTATGTCCTCCAGGGGGTGTCCCTGAGGGAGGTGCCCAAGGACAGAAACTCGTCAGCCCGGATGACACCAGGGTTCTCTGGGGGGTGGGGCGGGGGGGTGTCACAAGCAGGAAGCCGGGGCCGGCGAGGTTGGCCCCAGGGTGGGAGCAGGGCCCGAGGAGGCCGGTGGCGGGCTCACCGGAGCGGGCGCAGGGTCCGCAGCAGCCGCAGCACCCGCAGCATGCCCAGGATCTTGGTGCCGCTGTCTGAGACCATGGACACCAGGATGTCGATGATGGAGATGAGCACCAGCAGCCCGTCCAGCACGTTCCAGCTGCTGCGCAGGTACGCCTGCTCCCCGAAGCACCAGCCCAGCGCCACCACCTGGGGGTGCCCGCCACACCACTGTCACCACCACCCGCCCTCCTCCGCCCCGGGGTCTGCAGCCCTGCCCTCCGCCGCCTCCCCCAAAAAACCCCCGCCGCCACCGCCCCATCACCTTCACGGTCATCTCCGCCAGGAAGACTGCGGTGAAGACGTAATTGGAGAGGGTCAGGAAGATGCGCTCCTGCAAGAGAGAGCAGGCGGGGGTTGCCCACGGGGCCCCTCCTTGGGCCAAGTCTGCGTTGCTTATAGAAAGCAGGACCGCACCAGCATCCGGCTCAGAAAATGACCCCGCCCTCCCCAACAAGGCAGATAAGCCCCTCTGCCTCCCCGCTCACACACACACACACACACACACACACACACACATATTCACAGCTAGGCTCCTGGCTCACTTGCTCCCCTGCCCTGACCAGAACTGCTCCCCTCCCCAGAGTGGCCTGGAGCGGGGATGACCCCACCACTGTGCTATTCCCTGAGCCTCCCATCTCAGGCCCTATCCCGGTTTCTTTCTTTCTTTCTTTCTTTTAAAATATATATTTTATTGATTTTTCACAGAGAGAAAGGGAGGACAGAAAGTTAGAAACACCAATGAGAGAGAGACATCGATCAGCCACCTCCTGCACGCCCCCTACTGGGGATGTGCCCGCAACCAAGGTACATGCCCTTGACCAGAATCGAACCTGGGACCTTTCAGTCTGCAGGCCGACGCTCTATCCACTGAGCCACACCGGTTTCGGCCCTGGTTTCTTTCTTAAAATTGGGGCAGGAGTTAACTTGCTTTCCGGCCCCTCCTCCCCCCTTCTACTCTCCTCCTGCTCCACGGACTCCCTTTCCTACTGTGCGCCCCAGAAACGGAGCCACAGGCCTAGCTGGGGGCCTGAGTGCCAGCTGGGCATGCCCAGGGGGAGGGCTGGTGCCGGGCAGAGGCTGGGCCGGGAGGGGCAAGCAGGCGGCCCAGGCCTCTGATTGCAGGTTTCACAGCTGGGTGGCCCGAGGGGGGTGTCGAGGGCTGCAGAGGCAGCGGCAAAGCGTGCGTGTCAGAGAGAGAAACGGAGAAAGGGGAAAGGGAGCAGCATGCCTGCGACCGCTGGCGATGGGGAGAGACCCGGGGCGTGGCGGAGCTCTGCAGCGGCGCCAGTGTAACCCGCCGCCCTTGTCCCACCCGCCCAGGCCCAGGGCTGGGAGTCCCCAGTGCTGTGCTCGCTCATCCCGCTCTTCCTGGGCTGGCCCCGCCATCCCTCAGGCTCTTCCCCCAAACCCCACCGCACCCCTCCGACTGGCTGGAGCCCACCCTAATGGAAGCCAGAAGCCTCCGCAGCGCTGACATCTGAACAATGGTGTGGAGGCAGCGAGGGGGGGCGGGCGCCACCTCCCAGTGGTGCAAGATGCCGTGAGAACAACAGAGCCGCCCCCACCGGCCCCTCTCGGACCAGAACCGTGTCGGGGGAGGGGCTGGGATGCCAGGCTGGGGAGAGAGCGCACCCAGAATAGCTGGGTCCACCCCGCAGAGGCTGGGCCCCTGGGAGTCCGTCCTGAACCTCAGGCCTCTGCCCTCTCCTCCTGAGAAAGACAGACAGGCTCGAGGCCAAGCAGAAGTGACCAGTGTCCCCCCCTCCCCTCTCCCAGTGTCCCTGCAAACCTATCTGTTGTGCCCTGAAGGGAGCATGGGAGCCAAGGCAGCTTCCCTCTCTTGTTCCGCATCCTCCATCAACTCCTGGGGTCATGGGTCATGGGTCATAGGTGAAACGGAGACCCTTTGCCAGGAGCAGGGGAAGCAAGACAGCTCTGCCCGGCCAGGACGGGTCTCGCTGTTTGCATCATCCCCACACTCGCCGACGCACACGGGGGCCTCGCAGGGCGCCGGCTCATGAGAACACGCCGTCCGCACACAGCCGGGCATGACGGAGTTCACTTTTCACCAAAAAAGGAGCAGAGCCCAGGCCCCCCAAACTGGGCTGGGGTATCAGAGGAGGGCGACAGAGGCAGAGGAGGGACACGGGTGCCAGTCGCAAGGATGGAAGTCGGGGGGGGCCTCCGAGGGAGTCCTGGCTCCCTCCCTCCCTCCGTGTGGCTCTGGTCTCCTCGCCCACCCTGCCGGCTAATCCGGGAGGGGCCGGGCACCGGCGGGCGGGCACTCCGCAGCCACCACGTGCCGTGCCGGGGACTCACCGCGCTGTGCGGGTCGATCTTGGGGCGCTCCATGGCAATGGTGATGCAGTTGAGGAAGATGATGACGAGGACCACGTGGTCGAACATCTTGTGCGTGATGATCCGGTGGCACAGGAGGCGGAACCTGCTCCAGGACAGAGGCCAAGGCTGAGCGGGAGGCAGGGCAGGGCAGCGGTGAGAGGCATCGCCCGGCGCCCCTGCCCCGCCCGGGCCCTCCCAGCCCGAGGCCCCTCTCTCACACACTCCCACGTCTGGGGACACGTCTAACCTCTCTGGGATGACGTCACAGGGTAATCTCCTGTGAGGAGAGGGTTTGGGGTACAGGTCAGGCCCCCCCGCCACTGCTTACCTTGACTGAGGAGGGAAGATGTAGGCCGACCAAGTGTCTCGCTCCCGGCAGCAGGCGGGGAGCCGGGCTCGGATCCACGCTCTCATCCGCTCCCCTTTGCTCTGCAGGAGGGTTGCAGGGGTGTGAGCCGGGACAGGCCTCCGAGATCCCAACCCCTCGTTCTTTTCTAGCAGCTCCACGCACCCCACTTCTCACCTACCCCCCCCCCCAGCCGTGTTTCTTCCCGTGTTCCTAAACCCGCCTTCCCATCTCCCTCGAAGGCTCCTTGTCCCTGAGCATCCTTCACGTCCTTCATCTCCCCTCCTCCCCCTTGTCCAAGCTCTCCCCCTTTCCCATCTCTGCCTCCAGCTCAGCCCTCGCCTGCCATTCCTCCTTCCCTCCCTGCTGGGCTGGAAGCACATCAATTATCAAACACTGTACCCATCACAGCCGTCTGTTCAAAGACACAGCTGGGATGAGGGGACCTGACGCCTCCTCCTCACGTGCTAACTGGGAGGTCCTGATCCCCGTGCCCCATCCCGTGGTTAAAGGTGGTGGCTGGGCACTGCGGGAGGCGGGGGAGGTGGATGGGGAAGGCAGAGGTAAAGGGTAAGGCTGGGTGTGAAGTCGAGGCTGTGATGACGTCCAGATGAGACAGGGGGACAGGAGAGGGCACCAGTTGGGAGAGATGAGTGATGGGTCTCTCTGAGTCACAGGGGGAGGACCATGAAAGATTCATACACATCTGTCCAAAACCATTCATATCCACCGAGCACCGCGGAGACGCAGCCCGGGGAGGAGGAGGAGGAGGAGGATCTGGGGCTCAGCGAGGCCAGTCGAGGGAATAGAGGGGGTGTCTGAAGCTCGGCCTCCAGGGCTGGCACCCCGATATCCCTCGGATGTGATGGTGAACTTCCTGAATGCCATAGAGCCGGGAGGGGCTGTCCACTCTTGCCCCAGGCCAGGCATAGCTCCTGTCACTCAAGGTCAGGTATTGGGGGGGTGGGAGACACTGTCCCCCCAGGGGCCTCACCAGGTTGCCCTCGTCATCGGCATCATCTCCATCCAGTGGGGGGTCGTCGGGGTGCAGGGCCTGGGCCAGGCGCCCCGAGGCTGACTTGCCATTGCAGCCCTGGTGCTCGGAGACGGAGCCGCGGCTGCTGGCGGGGCGGTGCGGCCCGGGCACCTGCAGGGTGTCTGGCAGGTCGAAGGAGCTCTTGGCCTCCCGCTCCAGGGAGCCCCGGTGGTGGCGGTCGCTGCCCGCGGGGCTGGCCCGCTCCTCCTCGGAGCTCTCCTCTTCGTCCTGGCTCTCCTGGCCCTCGCCCGACAGCAGCGACCGCCGCTCCCCGCTCTGGCTCCTCCGCTTCAGGCTGGGGGCGCGGCCCAGGCTGTTGCGGCTGGAGCGCCGGCTGGCCCAGCTGCTCGCTGCGCTCCAGGGGCTGTGCGGGGAGCTCCGGGCACTTGGCTGGGGATGAGCGGGGGAGAGGGGGGTCTCAGCCAGGGCCACGTGCCTCCCCACCAGGCACCCGGTCTCCTGAGAGCCTCCGGGCATCGCACCAGGTGCGGGGGCTCGCCTGGTGTCGGAGGCCCGGATCCAGGGTCAGGCCTATGCCCACCGCTGTGTGACCTCGGCCAAGTTACTAAACCTCCCTGTACCTCAGCTCCTCATCGGTGCACCAGAGAGGACACTAGCACCCATTCCGCACGTAGTTAGCTGGTGAGAGAAGCCTTCCACCAGCTGGTGGCAGCATAAAGTGCCGGTTAGAGCATGGGCCCTGACACCGGCCTCCCGGACGAAGACGCATGCTCCATCATCTACTTGCTTCGTTGCTTCCCACAAGTCACTTGGGCAAACCTGAGATGCAGGTCCCCCCATAGGGACAGTAACGGTGCCTACCTCATAAGGGGGCTCTGAGTTTTCAATGTGTCTAGAACACTCTGAGCAGCTGTCTGGAATGAGGGACCAGCGGGGGTTTGCTCCTACCACCTTAAGGTGCTAAGGAGGTACCACCACCACCACCACATACACACCCTTTACCGCAGCGGTTCTCAAGCTGTGGGTCGCGACCCTTTGGGGGTCCATCGACCCCACCACAGGGGTCGCCTAAGACCATCAGAAAACACAGATATTTACATTACGATTCACAACAGTAGCAAAATTACTGTTAGGAAATAGCAACGAAAATAATGTTATGTTTGGGGGTCACCACCACATGGGGAACTGAATTAAAGGGTCGCGGCATCAGGAAGGTTGAGAACCACTGCTTTACCGGGAGGCTGGGAGGTGGAGCCTCATGCAGTTCGGGGACAGAGAAGCAGGATCAGAGGCCGGGGGGCTGCGTTACCAGCCCTGACCCGCCTCCGGGGGCCGGTCCACCCATGGCTCGGGGGTGTCTCCTCAGGCCTGCCCACCTCCATCCTCTCTCCCTTCCCGACGCCCTCACATCTCCCACCACCGGGCACCCCCAGGCACCCCTACCGGTGACTTCATCTCGTGGGCCGCCCCGGGCTCGGCGGACCCGCTGCTGCTGGTGCGGCGGGAGGCAGGGCCCAGCGCCTCGGCCAGGCCGGTGCTGGAGCTCTTGGGCAGCGACATGGGCGTGGCGGCCGTGTGGATGATGAGAGGGGGCAACAGGCTCCTCCGAAGCTCCGGGTGCTCCCCCAGCGACACCACTGCCGGGGAGAGAGGGGGAGACCCTGAGTCCCCGCCACGCCGGGGCCCAGGGCCGGGGCTGCACCTCCCCGCTCCCCCAGGACGGATACTCACGGGCCAAGTGCTTCTTCCTGTCCCCGTCGCCATCCAGGCTGGGGGAGAAGAAATCGGGCTCCGACTCGGACTTGGTGGCATCTCCCTGGGGGCGGGGAGCAGCGGGCCATGAGGGACCGGGCCACGCAGGGGTCTGCGGGCTGCACGGAGGTCTCCCTGTCTCCACACGCACACACTACACATAGAGGCCACGGGGACCAGCAACCATGGCACGAGACATGCACTAGCATCCACCGGACCAGACCAGACCAGACCACCCAGGCTTGGGGCCCGGGGCTCCCCAGGGTCCCTCACACCTATGTCTCCCACCAGCCACACCTCAGAGGCCACTGTTAACCCGAGAGCCCACAGCACACCCAGCCTGGCTGGGACTGGCTCCGAGAACGACTGAGGTGAGAGAGAGGATAGCTGGGTTGGGGGGTGGCAATGGGCCAGGGGGAGCTGGGGACCTGAGTGGTCACTAGAGCCCCAGTTTCAAAGGCCACCTGCACGGCCCCGCCTTCGCTCCGTGGCTGCGCACCCCGAGCCTCAGCCCCGAGGACCCCAGAAGGAAATTGAAAGACCCCAGACAGAGCGGCTCAGCCCAAGGACACCCCTTCGGTCCCTCTGCTTCTCCTTACACCCTGCCCCCGCTCCCACCCCTCCCCCTGCCCCCATTTTTTTTTTTTTTTTTTACCTCTCTCTGTCTCTGGGACAGTTTTTCCTCCTTTCTTAGCAGGTCAGTAGGTTCCCCAGTAATTACACACTTCTCCGTAAGAAGTTATTAGGAAATACTTGACTGCTACTTTTGATAAGGACACACAAATATTGCATAATTGGCATCTCAGGGGATCGTTTCCATTAACTTCGTTTCCGTCCCCGACGAAGCTTTTAATTATCAAGTGCGATCTCCAGGGGGCTGCTCGGGATGTGCAGCTCTGTGGGTCCTGCGGGGACCCTGACTTTGCCCTGAATCCGGGTGCCCGTGCAGGAAAAGAGCAGGGCACAGGCTCGGCGCTGGGGGTGGGTGGGGGAGGCACCTGCTGGACCTCCTGGGTGGGTGAGGGGCCAGAGACGGGGAAGTGGGTTTAAAACTCTGGCGCATTCCGGCAAGAGCCATTCCTATCCACCCTCCCCGCCCCCCGCATCCTCCAAAGACATCCTGAGCTGAGGCAGCTAGTGGGGTCTCCAACAGGGGTGCAGGGCCAAGGGGGGAGGGTGAGAGATGGGGGAGCACGGTCCGGGCCACAGACCGGACTCCACTGAGGCCCCGCGACTAGGACGCCCGGGGCCTGCTGCGTCGGCACCCACACCACGTGCACACAGAGGATTCTAAGTCCCTTCCTTCTCCCTCCATCCACCGGGCTGCTGCCGGGGCCGGGCCGGGCCCTGGGCGGGCGGATGGGGGCAGAGGCAGGGAGGCTCCTCTCCTCCATGTCCTCGAGGGGGAAGGGACTTACAATCCAAGCCAACCTCACAACACCAATGACCACCACGGCGACCACAGGATGCACAGGAGCCGAGCGTGACCACGAGCACAGAGACACGGAGGCGGAGCGGAGGGGGGAGGGAGGGAAACCGGGCTCGGAGGGAGGGGAGGGGGCATGCCGACTGGGATCGTGTACCTACCCCCTGGGAGTCGACAGGCAGCTGAATACAGCTTAACTGTCCACTCGCATCTTCCCGTTTGCTGATTTCCTACAGGGAGAGGGGGAGGCAGGGGCCGGGGCTGGTCAAGGCGCTCAGGCTTCAAACATCAGCAGTGTCCAGAGAGGAGGGAGAGAAGGAGCGATGCGGACCCGGCAGCAGGGGGCGGGCATGAGACACGGGGGTGGTGGGGGGTGGAGGGCGGGGGGAGAGAACGGCCTTCCAGAATTCAGCCACAGGCTCCAGGGCCAGAATGAATCTGAAGGGTGAGGAGGGAGGAGGCCACGGAGATGGGGACGAGGGCAGGAAAGGCGATCAGCGCCCCACCCTCCCGCCCGGGGTAGTTCTAGTCACAGCCGCCATTCGCCGGGGGCGCCAGGCTTCATGAACGCGAGCCGGGTGGGAAGCAGGTGCTGCCAGGGCAGTCTTAGAGGAGGCACCCGAGGTCTGCAAACGTTCGCAAGACTGTGCAAGTCGTACAGAGAGCCAGCGGGGCCTCGGGGCCTCGAACCTAAGACTCCGGCTCCCCGCTCCCTGGCTGGGAGGCAGCAGGCTGGGGGAGGGAGTGGGCTGGAGCGGGTATGGGGGAAGGAAGAAGAGGTGGTGGTAGAAGTCAGAGGCCTCCTCACTCCCAGCCCCGTTCTGCCTGCATCCCTCCCCATCAGCGGGTCCTGCGCTCCAGCGGGGATGGGAGGTGACGAGGAACGCGGGGTGACAGCTATGATGTTGTTTGATATCAATTAATGGCCTCACGCCGGGCCCGCTGCCTGCTCATTTAATTAAGAGTGTGGATGATAAATATGCAGGGATTCAGGGCGCTGCCCCCTACGAGCCAGGCAATCGACAGCCCGCCGCTCCGGCCCCCGGTGGCCTGGTAAGGCCGGCAGGGGGGCCGCTCTGGAGGCTCCCGCTAATGACATCCCGAGAAATGAAGCGGCCACTTCCTCCCCGAGGTGGGCAGTCTCCTGCCGGCAGAGCCGTAGGAGCCAGACTCCCCTGGCAGATGGTGGGGCTACCACAGCCATCGGGGCAGCCCCCCGAAAGTGGGGACGAGAGAAGGCAGGTATACCTCTGGAGGTCTGCGGGTCACCAGCATGGAGCACCCACCCTGCACCCAGGTGCTGGCGCCTGTGCGGGACACTGCCCTCCCCCTGACCCCCACCCATGGAGAGGGTGTGTGGATGCTGAAGTCGTCTCTCCATCCCGCCCAGACCCGAAGCAGCAGGCCCTGCCTGCGACCCTCCCTCCCAGGCGTCACTTGTCCTTTGAAGGTTGAGGAGGAGGAGGAGGAGGTGGCCCCAGGTCCTGGCTGGCCCCTTAGGCTGCGGCCGCCACAGGCCACAAGCAGGGCCAGAGTGACCAGGCCAGGCCCTCGGGCCAGGCTGCTCTCTTCCCACACACAGACGTCGCTGCTGCCTAGCAACCGGGCCGGCTTAGCGGCACTCGATTTAACAAGGTGTTCGCTGAGGAAGGCCGCGGCGGGAGGGGGCGGTCGGCGCTGGGCGCCGCCAGGACGGCCCAGGTGGCTCTTGGCCAGTTGAGGGGAGCAGAACAGGCTTGGGGTGCTTTCCATGTCCCTCCACCTCGTTCCACAGCAATGATTCTCGGGGAATCTTGGCTGCCAGGAGCCGTGGTCTGGAAGGGGCTGAAGGACCGTGTCCCGGCTCTGCTCCTCCTCCCACAGGCCAAGGGCTGTGGCTGAGGATGGTGGGTCTTCACAGAGGCCCTGGCTTTTGTGGGAGCCTGGTGGCACCCCTTAACCCTTCACGCCCCAGGGAACCACCCAGGAAGCGTCCCGCTGCAGGGAGAGCACCGGGGTCCCTCCTTCCTGCCAGAGGCCCGGCCACCACCATGGTGGGGCTCCATCACAGCTCTCGCTCCCCCAGCGATAAGGGGGGGCTACAGAATCACCGCGGACGCCGGGGAAGGCGGGGGAGGGACAGATGCCCCCGCACCCCACCAGCCTGGCCCTCGGGGAGCAGCCCTCCCTCGCAAGGCTGGGGGGAAGGCGGAAAATAGATTTTGTTTTTCCACCGTGTGCCGGGTATTTATAGTCCAGGCCGCAGCGGGAGTTTCCATCCGGGTCACCCGAAGAGAACTGGACTCTCTGAGAGCTTCTCCACGCCCCACCTGCAGCAGCGTTTCTAGGTTGGGTCAGCCTCCCCGGTGCCCGGCCCGGGGCTGGGCCGGGGTGGGGCCGCGGGGCAGGGCTGAGGGCGAGGAGGAGGAGGAGGAGGGGGCAGGCGTTGGGGCAGAGGCTGTGTGCCCAGGCCCCGCCGGGGCGGGATCGATGGGAGTCAATATTAATTGATGACGCTGCCCGTGACGGAGGCGATGGAGCCGGGGCTGGAAATAGGACGCTCATCTCTGCCATCCCCACGGCTAATTGGGCTCATTTCTCACCCTGGGCAGCTCGGCCCTGCCCGGGCCCCGGTGGCATCTTCATCATCTCAGCCAGAGCTCGGATGACTTGCACACCGGCTGCCCCCCGCCCCTCGGCTCGGATGGGTCCCCCCCCAGATGTCCCCGAGAGCACCTGCACTCGGCGACCCAGACGCCCTGCGTGCTGACACTCGTCTAGCTTTCTGAGGAAGGGGAAGCCCACTGGGCAGACACCTGCCCCTCCCTCACAAGCACCCTGTTTTCCTGAGTGCCCAGGGCCTTCCTGAGACCCGGCGCCTCCCTCCCCCGACCTTAGTCACCCCCACCTAATCTGAAGGGTGCTTCCTGCAGGCCCTGCCCGGCCCTCCCCCCTGAGCTCAAACTGGGCAGCTGATCCCTCCTGGAAACGGACCGTTGCGGGCAGGGGGTTACCTCCGCCTGGAAGCCCTCCACCAGGATGGCGACCAGCAGGTTAAAGAGCACGTAGTTGCCGAAGGTCATGAGGGCAATGAAGTAGAGGGCGGCCCAGGACGACGTGGAGGCCATTCCGTTGTACAGCACCTTGTTCCAGTCCTCCTGGGTCAGGATCTGCGGGCGGAGGGCGGGGTCAGGGCGCTGACCGGGGTCACACACACACACACACACACACACACACACACACACACACATTCCCCTCCCCTCCCGCCCACCCTGTCCCGTCCCCCTCGCACCTGAAAGACGGTGACGATGGCCCAGAGCAGGGAGTCAAAGTTCTTGCGGTCCGGCAGCGTGTCCCCGTCCCGCTCGGAGGCAAATTTGCAGCCAAAGAGGTGCATGCCCAGGATGCTGCGGACACAGGAGCCTTGAGATGGGCTCAGCCCCAGCGGCCC
>PVJN01029819.1:0-26121 GCA_004026805.1 Lasiurus borealis
TTCTACTCACATAACAAACATTCAGACAACTGGATATAGGGCTCAAAGGAAGATATCAGATCTCTGGATCTCTCATGTCTGCTTGTCTCTATAAGTTGGCCTCATTCTCTTCTTTGTCCTTTCTGAGGCTGGGATAGATAAACACAAATGAATCTAACCTAAATTATTCTTACAATTATCCAAGCCAAAGAGCATCTTCTTCTCCTTCCCCCTCTCTTTGATCTCAAGCACCCATATAGCAAATGGAAGACTGTCTTTAGTCATTGCCTACTTTAATTTCTTTGGCCAGGGAAATGCAGGCATGGCTAGCTGTGTGCGTGCACACACACACACAACACACACACACACACACACACTTCTTTGACTTGGTATATATTGAGGGGTAGGCAGTGGAGAGAACTATTGTCAGTCAGCCTCACCTGAATCTTAAGAATGCATTCCCCACAGCATAGAGGAGTTGTGTTTCCAGAAGAAGGGAATAAACCAGAATAGCATATATCACTGAAGTTATATAAGTACTTGGCTTCATCTCACACCACCTGTAGTATACTTTCATCACCTCTTCTTTAAAGAGCTAAGTAAGGCAAAAACACCATTTATTAAATTTCAAAAACAAAAACTTGCAGAGTCTATGCAAATTTTAATCATTGTCTTAAAAATAAGAGAGAATTAAACATGGTCTAAAAATCTTTCATAAATCTTTGCCTATTTTAGCGTTTAATCTGTAAGTGTTCAGATGAAATGTTTCCATTGCTCGTGCGAACCCCCAGACTGCAGAACTTTCCCACTGCCGACTAAAGGCATTAATAGCTGATGCTCTAGGCACTGGGAAAACTAAATTTCCCTTCTCCATTTCCCTGGCCACAACTGCAGATTAGAATCTCCTTGGAAGCTTTAAAAAATTCCTATGCCCAGGTGGGGAATCAAAACCTCTGGGATTCCTATACCCAGGTGAGGAGAATAAAAAAATTCCTATACCCAGATTATGGGAATCAAAACCTCTGGGATTAGAATCCAGATATCAGCATTTTAGTGATTTCAATGTGCAGCCAAGATTGCTATCACTGATCCAGCTGATGGGCAGTTTGCTTGCTGACTCCTCGTATGCAGGCCTCGCTTCACCATTGTGGTGTTAAACCACAAAGGACTAAGGTCTAATTAAGACCCTAGAGAGAGTGAACAAGGAAGGAGCTCTGCCTGTGTTGGTTGTAGGCCACGAATTCAAAGAAGTTCATAGGCTAAATACAGTCATTTATGGTATCCACGGTATATTTCTAAAATTGGGGGGAAAATGTTCTCACTTCAGCAGCACATATGCTAAAATTGGAATGGTACAGAGATTAGCAGGTCTTCTGTACAAGGATGACACAGGAATTCATGATACATTCTGTATATTTTTTAAAATCTAGGTTGTTTCCTTCTTTTGAAAAGTTGAAGATTGGGGGGAATATTGGGCAGCTGTTGAGTAGCAGCTGCTCCCTCCAGACAAAATGTGCTTCCCAGTTTGTCACAGCTTTCACCACCATCTATTAATATGCCCAGTCAGTTTCACTAAAATGATCTACCTAACATTTGAGTTTATAGCCACGTCTAGGTGCTAAGCTTCCCTGTAACCTGGCAAAAGGAATTCTCTATATACTATGCATAACTCATTACAATTGGGTTCCTCTTTGGGATAAAGTCCTCACAGTAACAAAGCGTGTTCATTATCCTGATCTTTTCTCCTGTATAGAAATCTCTCTTCAGTAACTGAGTCAGAATAGATAGAAGAGATGCTAGGTCCATATAGATAAGAGAGAGATTGATATGCATATACTTGTAGATGTAGATGTAAATATAATTACAAATTTAACAAGAACTTCCCACCCTGACTGGTGTGGCTAAGTTGGTTGAGTGTTGTTCCATACACTGAAAGGTTGCTGGTTCAATTCTGGGTCAGGGTGTATGCCTGGATTGCAGGCTTGATACCAGGTAGGGTGTGGGCAGGAGGCAGCTAAATGATATCTTGTTCTCATATCAGTGTTTCTCTCCCCCATTCCCCTCCTTTCTCTTTAAAAATCAATTAAAAAATAAAGAAAGAACTTCCCAAGATTGTCAAGGGTCATAAAAAGAGGTACACATGGATCTCAGTGTTTTTTCACCAAGGCAGAAAAAACAATAAACCTTAAAAGGGAATTGATTCAATTAAATTTAATTCAGTAACAATAAATAATAGCATTTGTACAAGACATCCCAATTTATAAAGAACATTCACACTTATTATCTATTTGATCTTCATTGAAGCTATTCGAGGAAGGCTTTATTAAACAAGTCCTTCTTTATAAATCAAGAAATTAAAGTTCAGATTAATTATAAGTGACCTTAGGTCATTAATCCCCAAATCAGGACTTAAATATATGTTTTTTACTCTAAATCACGTCCTCTCAACCACAACACCCTCTACTCCCCAAAAGACAATAGCAGTTTGAAAGGCATGTTGAAAAGTTGTGATGGGTAATAGAGCTTATGGATCTTATGCAAAAAACTTGAGGATTTTATGTATTGATCACTGGAATTCAAAACCCTCCCCAACACAGGCAATAGTGTGGTGAGGGCCAGAGGAAGGGGGGGGAGACTGGGGATGATTGGAGATGTGGAAAATGGGAGACACATGTAATAGTGTCAACAATTAAAAAACAAAGAAAGAAAGAACCAAAAACCTTCCCCAGGTCATTAACATGAAGTTCTATAAGGCTTAATATTGTCTGACTCTGTCAACATCTCCAGCCCTAGCTTACACTGTCTTTTCTTTGTACTGTCTCTACATTGTTCACATTGTCTTTCTTTCTATTTCTCTTCACTTTACTTCTTGCATTTAGAGCCTTTGCTCTGTTGTGGTCACTTCTTGGTTGGGTTAATTTTCATACTTGCTCCTGGTGATGGGCATGACTTGTAGGTGTAGTAGTAGAGGTACAGTAATTTTACATATTACTATTTTATTAGATAGGATGAACATACTTTCTAGGCACCAACATTCATACTCCCATCACCTCCACTGGAAAATCCACATTATCTTTTAGTTAGTTTGGGGAAATATTTGTTATTTTTTCTTAATTCTATTTAAGGATTGTCATTCTTCATTTTTGTTTGCACATTCTTTATTTTTTTACCTTTTTCTTAAATTTAATACACAGGTGATGACAATCCTTTTGCCAAAGGTGACATTTGATTGTTTCATTCTGAATCAAGCTTTACTTATAAATATGTTACCTTTAAGATAGCATCTTAATTATATCAGTTGTTTTCAGCTCATCCAATTAACAAAGAAACTTCCCAATCCAAATCAGTACAGTTAAATTGTGGATTTAGAATGTATAATATTGAATACCAACTTTGCCATTTTCTATGATGTTTTTACAAAAATTATTTTACTTATCTTCTACATCTGCTTGCCTGGCATAGGTATTATTATCCTTACTTAGGAGATAATCAGTTTTAAAGTGACTTGCAGGTGTTACATGGCAAATGCATTGAAGAACGGCTACCTAAATCCAGTATCTTCTGATTTCTCACCCTGGATTTATTCTATGGTACATCAGGCTATTTTCTTGTATATGTATATGTACTTTACTCCAGACAAATCTGAATAGTTATCAAAGATCGAGTATAAACATTTCTTTCATGTCAAAAATAGAATCAGCACATTCTTTATATTTTCCAGTTTATAATTTTATGTTAACTAATTTTTATTCTTATGCTCATAGATATTCTTTGTTTCTCAAGTTTCTGATTTTGTTGGGTTTCCATTACATTGATTTTGTGCAACAACAGGTGCTTCTCCTACATCTACATGCTCTCATACTGATAAGACTAATCTGAAAGTAGTTGAAAACCATCTTTTATATGCAGCACAGGGTAGGGCATTTCCTGTGGGCTAGAAGAGAATTTTGGTTATATCACCAATGAATTACATTCATCATTTTTTGTCCCATAGCTGTTTGGTTTGCAAAGCTTTCCACATTTGATCCTTCACAGAATTATTCCAAACACATTAACATGTGACATGTCCATGTCATCCTCTAATGCAGTGGTTCTCAACCTTCCTAAGGCCACGACCCTTGCATACAGCTCCTTATGTGGTGGTGACCCCCAACCATGAAATTTTGCTACTGTTATGCATCGTGATGTAAATATCTGCATTTTCCGGTGATCTTAGGCAACCCCTGTGAAAGGGTCGTTCGACCCCCAAAGGGGTCGCGACCCACATGTTGAGAACTGCTGCTCTAATGTAATGTCTTTAATATGTTGTTCCAATAATGTATCTTTAACAGATAATTGACCTTTCTAGAGAATAACTTAACTTTGTCACACATAAATTTACCTAAAAGTAATTGTTATAGTTATTTGGTGATTCATTGAATTACTTAGACATATTTGTGCTAGTTTCTTACCAACACAGTATTTTTCATATGTCAAAGCTGAAAGATCACTATTTGGTTACTACTGTATCTGAATCATTGTCAGAGACTTAAATAATATCAGACTTCATTTTTATAGGAATAACTTCTGCAAGATTTTAGCTTTTATTTAGTTCCAGGTTAAATAATATATAATCAAAATGTAATAAATATCATATTACATACATACACCTACTTCAAAAACAAAGAAAATTTATTGATGAACAGATAATCCACACTTCTTCATAAATTTGATTTTTTTAAATTCTAAGATTAGGATATGCTTATTGATTTTAGAAAGAGGGGAAGAGAGAGAAACATCAATATGAGAGAGAACATCAATTAGTTGCCTTCTGTATATACCTGACCAGGAATGGAGCCTGCAACCTAGGAATATGTCCTGACCAGGAATTAAACTCACAACCTTTGGTTTAGAGATGACACTTCAACCAATGAGCCATCTGCCCAGAGCCATAATACCACTGTATTCTTCTTAATAATTGAAATTGTGTTCTTAATTTGCATTAATGTCCTTCAATAACTCATTATAAATGTCCTTCACTAAAAATAAATTATTGGAACTATTTTTTTAATTGAATTCATATATTTACTTTTAAGTAAAAATACTCCTTTTTTATCTATCTTTGAACTAACATCTTCAAGGTTCAACAGTGGGTTACTTCCTGAGAATTAGCACATAATTTTTTCATGGTTTTACAATCCTACATTAGGTCTTTAGTCAATCTTGTTACTGCAGATCAGTATACTATTTCTTCTAAAAACTATTTTACTATTGTTATTTATTAAATTTACTAGAGGCCCAGTGCACAAAAATTGTGCACGGGGGAGGGATCCCCTCAGCTCAGCCTGCACTCTCTCCAATTCGGGATTCCTCTCACAATCCTGTACTGCTGGCTCCTAATTGCTCCCCTGCCTGCCTTTCTGGTCACTCCTAACTGCACTCTCTCCCACACTCTGCTGGCCTGGTTGCCCCTAACTACCCTCCTCTACCAGCCTGGTTGTCCCTAACTGCCCCCCCCTTCTGGCCTGGTTGCCCCTCATGGGCCCCCCTGTCAGCATGGTCATCCCATGCCGCATGCTTTTTCAGTCATTTGGTCATCTCTCGGGCTGGCACTGGGTGGCTGCAGGACTGGAGGACTCTGGAAGCAGGTGCATGGAGTGGCTGGACCCACTGGGGGTGGGCCCAGACATGCTGTGTGCCTGCCACCCCAGTGGGGTTGAGGGGACTGGGCGCTGCCATTTGTTGCTGTGGGCACCACCATATTTGAGGGCATGACAGTCAATTAGCATATTCTCTCTTTATTAGATAGGATTGGGATGACATTAGTTAATATATATGTTTCAATTGTAGGTTTCTATAATACTTGATCCATATATTGCATTGTGTGCCCACCACTCAAAGTCAAATCATCTTCCATCACCATATATTTGGTTCCCTTTATCCTTTACTATCCCCCAACACCTTCCCTTTTGTATCCACCATGATGTTGTCTGTGTTTAGGAATTTTAGTATTGTGTTCCACATATGAATGAAATCATATGGTTTTTAGCTTTTGCTAACTGACTTATTTTGCTTAGCATAATATTTTCAAGGTCCATCCATAAATGGCAGTATGTCATCTTTTCTTATGGCTGAATAGATTCTATAGTATATATTTACCACATCTCTTTATCCAATCCTCTATAGAAGGATGCTTTGTTTGTCTCCATATATTGGCCACCATGAATAATACTTCAATGAATATAGGGGTGCATATATCTTTGTAAATAAGTGTTTTCAAGTTTTTAGGATAGACACCCAGAAGAGGGATTGTTGGGTCACATGGTAACTTTACTCTTAATCTTTTTGAGGATTCACCATACTATTTTCCATAGTGGCCATACCATTTTACATTCTCACCAACAATTAATGAGAGTTCCTTTTTCTCTATACCCTCTTCAACACTTGTTATTGCCTATCTCATTGATAGTAGCAATTCTAACAGGTATACAGTGATATTTCAATGTAGTTTTGATTTGCATTTCCTTAATAGATAGCGAAGTTGGACATCTTTTCATATATATGCTGGCCATTTGCATGTCTTCTTGGTAGAGGTGTCTGTTCAGGTCCCCTGCTCATTTTTTAAATTGGATTGCTTGTTTGGTGTTGAGTTCTATATGTATCCTGGATATTAACCCCTTGTCAGAGCTATTGTTTACGAATATCCTCTCCTATTTAGTTGGAAGTCTTTCTGTTTTGTTGTCAATTTCTTTTGCTAGAGAAATATGATCAATCAAGTCTAAAATAAGAAGCAATTATAACATTTTTAATACTTATTGAGGTAATTGCATAGTACAATACTTTTTTTTATAAAAGGTTTATGGTTGAGTTATAGTAAAAAAGCTTCATTTTCTTAGACAGTATATTCTGAACCAAATGTGCCATTAGATTGGAGATTTATATTTTGGAATTTAAAAAAATCTAAATATAGAGAATTTCTTTGAGGACTATAAAGGTCTTTTTTTTTTCCTTCTCCACGTGGAAAGTCCCTGGCAGATTCAGTATTTATGCTGCAGGCAAATTCACACACACACACACACACACACACACACACACACACACACATTGTTATGAGTAGAACTCTTAACCTTGAATTTTATAATCTGAGATAATTTTCAAGTCATTAGCTCAAGTCAAGGGTAAATTGCTGGCTTGGTTACAATAATGTAACAAAGACAATCTTATGTAACTATGTATAAATTAATCTGATGATTGATTTGATATTTACCATTTAAGATGGAATGTGATAGAAAATCTTATAATTTGATCATTTTGATAAAGACTGGGTTGGAAGTTTGAACAAGATGGTAAGAATCAGAACAGAAAATTGGTAAAAGCAAGTAGGCTCTTTACTGTAAAGTACCTGCAAAAAAGAGGCTGGTTCTTTTATAAGATTCATTCATTTAATAACATTCATTCAACAAATAAAAACTTTGCTAGGCAACAGACATACAAAGATGAAAATATGTAGAATTCTTCATAGGATTTAAAAATCAACTATTGTAATGAATCCCCATTTAAGCAAAATTTGATTATATAATGCAGATTTTATGTATAAAAATTGGTTGGCATGTTAATCCATACATTTATAAATATACTTCACAAGTTATCCTATTTCTAATCATGCATTTTGAGAACCAAAATTACGAATGGCTGTAACTAATATTTACACATGCTAGAGGCTAATTTCAGAAGGGCATAATAAATGTGGAAAGTTCATTAGAAAGCTGATGGACACATTTAGCAGGGCTAAAAATCTGCATGTTATTGCCTGCTGCCAGACAGATGAGGGAAGTTCCCCCAACCTGATTATCTTTTACTGTTTACACAACCTTACCTTTGATATGTATATCTGCTTTGCCAAAGGGAAAAATGTGTGAATAAAAAGCCCTGGGTCTGGATATTCGGGGAGCTTAGTCACTAGAGCTAAGCCTTCCCTGGCTCCCCCAAAATGCCTCCCAAATTTGTATTTCATGTCTAGTTTATTTAATTTATGTGCAGCCCTTCTCCAGACTCCTGAACCCTTGCAGCTGTAGAAAGACCCAGCATTTATGGCGTCAGAGACAAGGACATATGGAGAAGAAGATTTTGTCTGGGCAAAGAAAGGAAATTCACCCAGGAGAGATGAAGAATCAGGTTGGGGTCACCAAAAATTTGGTGAGGAGATTCACTGTGCGTAAAGCCCATGCCCAGCTTTGGATTTTGCAGACCAGAGTGGGTGGGAAAGTCTTCTGTTTCAAGCCAAGCCATAATGGGGAAGGATTCGACCAAAGGCAAAAATATCATTGTAAATTTTCAGCTCCATGTTCAAGGATAAAGAAATTGAAATGTCAGAAGATACTTTTTTAAATCAGGCTCAAGGAAAATCAGTGTCATTATCATCTTTTACTATGTGGGGTCTTATTCAAACTGTATTAAACCCAATTCACGTTAGGAAATAAAAATTAAAAAGACCCTGGATCCTTTGCTTCTAGTGTGCAAAGACTTGGCAGCCAGTTAATCCATTAGGATGGTACAATAACCGCAAATCAATAAACGTGATACATCACATAAACAAATTGAGAGATAAAAAACACATAGTCATATCAATTGATGCAGAAAAAGCATTTGACAAAATCCAACACCCTTTCTTGATAAAAACTCTCAGCAAAGTGGGAATAGAAGGATCATACCTCAACATCATAATAGCCATATATGATAAACCCACAGCTAACATCATACTCAATGGACAAATACTAAAACCATTTCCCCTAAGAACAGGGACAAGACAGGTATGCCCACTCTCACCTCTCCTGTTCAATACAGTACTGGAAGTATTAGCTATTGCAATTAGACAAGAAGAAGAAATGAAAGGCATTCAAATTGGAAAAGAAGAAGTAAAGCTGTCCTAATTTGCAGACAACATGACATTATACATAATAAACCCGAAGGACTCCATCCTAAAACTAATTGACTTAATAAATGAATCCAGCAATGTAGCAGGATACAAAATTAATGCCAAGAAATCTGTGGCATTTTTATACACTAATAGTGAAATTACAGAAAGAGACTAAAAAAGCAATCCCATTTACCATAGTACCAAAAAAATTAAGATAACTAAGAATAAACCTAACTAAAGAGGTAAAAGACTTATATGTAGAAAACTACTGGACACTGAAAAAAGAGATAGAGGAAGATGTTAACAGATGGAAGAGCAAACCATGCTCATGGATTGGGAGAACCAACATCATTAAAATGTCCATACTACCCATAGCAATCTACAGATTCAACGCACTACCCATTAAAATACCAACGGCATATTTCACAGACCTAGAAAGAACTCTTCATAGATTCATCTGGAACAAAAAAAGACCACGAATAGCTACAGCAATTCTGAGAAAGAAGAATAAAATAGGTGGGATCTCAATACCAGATTTCAAGCTATATTACAAAGCAACTGTTCTCAAAACAGCCTGGTACTGGCACAAGAACAGACATATAAACAAATGGAATACAATAGATAACCCAGATATCCACCCAAACCACTATGTTCAACTAATATTTGACAAAGGAGGGATGAACATACAATGGAGCCAAGATAGCCTCTTCAATAAATGGTGTTGGGAAAATTGGACAGATACATGCAAAAAAATGAAACTGGACCACCATCTTACAACAAATACAAAAATAAACTCAAAATGGATACAGGACTTAAACATTAGACGGGAAACCATAAAAATACTAGAGGAATCTACAGGCAGCACAATCTCAGACATATGCCGAAAGAACTTCTTCACTGATAATGCTCCAAAGGCAATAGAAGCTGATGAAAGAATAAACAAATGGGACTACATCAAAATAAAAAGCTTTTGTACAGCAAAAGAAACCATCAACAAAACAACAAGAAAGACCACTGTATGGGAGAACATATTTGCAAATGTTATCACTGATAAAGGTTTAATCTCCAACGTCTACAGCTAACTTATACAACTTAATAAAAGCAAGATAAATGATCCAATAAAAAAAATGGGCAACAGACCTAAATAGAACCTTTGTGAAAGATGACAGAAGAAAGGCCAAGAGACACATGAAAACCTGTTCAAAGTCACCAATTATCCGAGAGATGCAAATCAAAACGACAATGTGATACCATCTTACACCTGTCAGAATGGCAATCATCAACAAATCAACAAACGACAAGTGTTACCAAGGATGTGGAGAAAAAGGAACCCTTGTGCACTGCTTGTGGGAATGCAGACTGGTGCAGCCACTGTGGGGAACAGTATGGAGTTCCTCAAAAAACTAAAAATGGAACTCCCATTTGACCCAGCAATCCCACTCTTAGGAATTTATCCTAAGAATTTACAAACACCAATCAGAAAGGATTTGTGCACCCTACGTTCATAGCAGCACAATTTACAATAGCTACAATTTGGAAACAGCCTAGGTGCCTGTCAGCAGATGAGTGGATCAGAAAACTATGGTACATCTGCACAATGGATTCTATGCTGCCACTAAAAAGAAGGAATTCTTACCATTTGCAGCATCCTGGATGGAACTGGAGAGCTTTATGCTCAGTGAAATATTCCAGTCAATGAAGGAGAAGCACCACAGGATCTCACTTATTTGTGGATAATAAAGAACATTGTAAACTGATGAACAATAGGATAGATACAGAGGCAGTAAAGCATCAGACAAACTGTCAAATTATAGCAGGAAGATTAATGGGAGGTGGGGTAGATAAGAGATCAATCAAAGGATTTTTATGCATGCATAGGAGTATAACCAATGAACATAGACACTGAGGGATTGGGGTATGCCTCGGAGGGAGGCGGGCAATAGGGAGATATGTATACATGTAACACAATAAAAGAAATTACCATAGGATGCCTTGAGACAGATAGATTTTAGTTAAAAATAACTTTAAAGGCCATTTAATGCTATGGGGAGCAGAATAGGAAAAGATTCAGGTAAAGAACTTTGATTGATTATTGTTGATCTGTCTTTTATTTAGTTTAATGTGTTTATTGTTACTCTGTTAAGCATGCCTTTAATTCAATAAGAAAGGAAACCTGGTGGCCAGGTCAGTTGCTAAATTTCTCCAAGCAGGATATATGGGTGGGAAGACACCAGGTGATCCTGTAAAATGGATGCCCACTTCTGAGAGTACTATTAAAAATTCTCATGTTTTTTTTTTTTATTTTCTGGTTCATCATTTAAAAGTTTACTGAATTTAGGAATGCATCTGGGATTTCTATACTCATAAAGAGAGAAAGCTAGATTAAGACAAAAAGTGCACACAGTCCGGTTTTGGATAAAGGTTTTGGGCTAAACTTAATCTCTTTATGGATGCTACAGAATACACCCAACACTGTTTTTTTCTCAAAAATATAGTGGAGATGATCCAAGGAAAAGATACAGATTCTAAGCAACAAGATTGGTATTTCCATAATAAAGGTTGGTTTTTAAATAATAATAATGAAGCACTTTCCAAAGTTAACCTTAAGGCCACTAAAAGTTAGTAAGTTGTCTCTGTTACAGAATTTTTCAAAGAAAATACCTTGGATAATAACAATTGGCTTTAAAATCTCAAAATTATTGAAACATGGAAAAAATAAATGTTTCTAAAATTAAGGATTTGTGGTAGAGCTTTTCAGTGATAATTATAGGTAATGAAGGTCGAGTAGCCTAAGGGAAACTGGCTTTATTCTTTGATGAAGGAGAGGGCTGATCGCCCTTCCCCCAGCAGAAAATATCTGGTAGTTTTACAAGCAGCTGAGCTAAACTTATTTCACCAGCTAAGTATTTAACTTACCAGCTAAAATTTAAGGCTCCTAAGAGATTAAAGTTCAAATTAAGTTGGGAGAAGTTATATAGATGTGATAACAAAATACATAAAGTATAGAAATTTATTTTTGAGAAAATAATTCTTGTATTTTCTCTAAAGAAATTGGTAGTTCAAAATATATTATTTATTGGTCTAATTAAAGAAAGAGGATTAATTCTGTGGTTTGAATGAAATTTTTAATACAAAAAACAGTTTAAATTTAGTTATCTTTTAGAATAAAATATAAGCATGGCTGCATTATTGAGTGTATCAAAAGTAATCATGTGTGTTACTGGGTTTAAAAGAAAAAAGGTTTTTAAAAGAAACTCTCTAAAGATGGCGTGGAAATTACTTTGGGAGGAAATAAAGCGAGATTTATCTCAAATGTCTGGAAAATTGTAATTAAAAGTTAATATATTAGGCCTCAAATAGAAAAGTAAGTAATTTGCATTTTGCCTCCCTAAACAAAGTTTATATAATTACTCAAAGACTGATAGCAGAAATTCAATTATTGTCATTTATTGTTCATACCCAAGGACAAATAAAGTTTAAAAATAAGCCTTATTTCAGATTGATTTAAATTGGCAAGTTAAAATAAGTAAATATTCAGGGGAACTTAGTTGTACTAAGCAGAAAACTATTCCTGGAGCATTAACTAATTTTTAACCAATGGTTCATCTCATAGTAAAGCTGCCTATAATGCAATGAGTTCAGAGCAGTCATTTTCTATATTAAGAATTAAATTAAAAGCTATCAAGGCTGCATTGCAGGATTTTCAAAAACCTCTTAATATTATTTAAAACAAAAATGGGGAATAGTGGAGTAATCTCCTGTAAGTAAATTAACATCAAGCCTTAATTACTTAAATTTTTTCCTTAAAATTTTTTTTTCACTTGTAATGCTGATGGCAAGACACACATGGTGTCAGAATAAGCCAAAGAAAAATATGGTTTGGAAAAATGAAAAAAATCCCAAGCCGAGTTCATAGAAAGGATTCCTTTATTAACCTTTACTTGAGAATATGCTTATATATTTCCAGAGAACTCCTCCAGGCCCATGTAGATTCCTGCATCAATGGATGTGAGAGAGGATCTGACCAGACTTCTCCAGCCACAGTTGGCAGCGGCCCTAAGCAACACGCTGAGGAGACAGAAGAGAAACAGTTCAGAGATGGAGGATGAAAAGATGCCTTGCCACATTAACAGTCAGCAGCTGTGCATCACTGCAGGTTTCCCCAGACAAAGCCAAAAAAGGTCAAATCTGCATCGCCATTTATCACTGTTTGTCCACCATCCAGAACTAGAATATCATTGCTATAATGTCACAGGGGACAGTGATTGGGAAGAGAACTCAAAGAACTGTTGGCCCAGAAAGGAGATCCTTTGATGCCTGGCAGAAATTTAAAAGGACATGAAAGATCTCATTCCTTTCCATTGAATCTAAAACTCTTAAAAGGGCCCGAGCTCTGCAAATGGCATACATTTTTGTTAAATATATTAAATCAGAAAGGGTGGTATGCTGAAGGCTAATTCCAGAAGAGCATAATAAATGCAAGAAGTTCATGAAAATTAGCATGTTATTGCCTGCTGTCAGACAGCTGAGGGCAATTTCTCCAACTTGATAATCCTTTACTATTTATCCAACCTTATCTTTGATATGTATATCTGCTTTGCTAAGGATAAAATGTGTGAATAAAAGCCCTGGGTCTGGATATTTGGGGAGCTTAGTCACTAGAGCTATGCCTCCCCTGGCTCCCCCAAAATGCCTCCCAAATTTATATTTCATATGTAGTTTATTTAATTTACATGCAGCTCTTCTTTAAATTTCTGAACCCTTGCAACTGTGGAAAGACCCCAGCATATACACTCATTGAGCTTGAACATATATTTGCCTATTAAAATATCCATTAAGCAAACCAAGTTAATATTTACCCAAATCAACTTTTTTAAAAAATATATTTTATTGATTTTTTTACAGAGAGGAAGGGGGAGAGATAGAGAGTCAGAAACATCGATGAGAGAGAGACACCGATCAGCCGCCTCCTGCATGACCCACTGTGGAGATGTGCCCGCAAGCAAGGTATATGCCCCCAACCAGAATCAAATCCAGGACCTTTCCGTCTGCAAGCCAACGTTCTATCCAGTGAGCCAAACCGGTCTCGGCCCAAATCAACTTTTGATAGACCCATAAGCTTATTCTTTCCTCAATCTGACAACTTTCCAGCTTTTAAAATAGCTTTATTTAGTGTTGTAGAAAAATTTTCCATTTTGACTCAGATATTGTACCCATACATTTATATAATAGAATCTGGGAACTGAAAAGAACAGTAGGAAGTAGTTTAATATCCTTGATTTATAAATAAGGAAATTTTAACTCACAGAATTTATGCTCAAGTTCACTCCAGCAGGAGTAATTACATTTCCAAAAATTTAATTTAATTATTTAATCTACTTAGATAATAAAGTATTGAGACATTTTTCTGAAAAAGGATTTAACAATAACATGACAGTAAAATATAAATAACTTTAAAATGTAAACTATAGAAAATACGTGTGAAAATAAAAAAATTGGACTCTAGTGAAAGACAATATTATTTTAAATTTTTTAGTGTTATTAAATGTGCTTATTGGTTAGAGGACTAAGTAAGCAATTGAGGAAAAAAGAAGAAAAAAATGGCGGCGGAATGGAGGGACATGTCCTGAGCTTTGTCACTGAGCAGACAGTGAGAACGGCTGAGGGTCTCACTGGGAGTGTTGGCAAGTTAAGAGACAATTATCCTCCAGAAGAAGGTGGGGGACTGCTGGATGGGCTCCCCTGATCAGGCAGCCCCACTGCCACAGGGTTTTTGTCTCTTGGAGCCACCAGCACGAACTCGGAGACCACGCCATCTTTCAGGAGGAAGTGGATGTCTACAGTGGTCTGAAAAGCTAGCTGCAGAACCCACCAAACAGCCGGGGGACCCAGAACACCACTCTCCAATCAGGGCAAACACTCGGACACAGAGGAGCTCCACACGCCACACAGAAAGGTCAGATTTCAACTGGGATAAGGTGAGGTCTCTGGTACTACAGAACAAAGAGATGCACACTCTATGGGAACTGGACTGGGGGAAAGCTACTCCTAAGAGAAATCAATGGATGTGGGGCAGAGAATAATCCCTAAATATGGAAGGGGGCTCTCAGAGCTATTAACAGAGAGGAGCTCTAGAAAACAACCCATTTTAATCTGAGGCAGAAGGACAGCCTGGGAGTTATCACAGTGTCTCGGCTGCTCGAACAGGAGCAGGGAAGGGGGAGAGCACAGACTGCACTCTTTCCTCTTCAGATCCTGGCTTCTGATTGCTAAGCCCAATACATAGGATCACACAATTGGATACATCCTGAGAGACTGCAGGGGAAAGTTGTTTTTCTGGAACCTGGGGATCAGAGAGCAGAATAACCATCAGAGAATCAGCTCTGGGGCAACCCACCCCCACAAACCAGTATTGAATACCACAGAGTAAGCAGGATCTAAGCACAAGCTAGAGAGGTCCTGTGCTTAGTCTCAGAGGTCAAATCAGAAACACAGCCATCCAATGGACTATTTACAAATTGACTTTAGCATAATCACAAAAGAATAAAGAGATTAAGACACACCTCAACAGTGGAACATAGGAAAAGCCTCCCGACTGGGAAACAGGAGTGCCAAACAGAACAATAGTGCAAGTGAATGACCTCCACTACTGCCCATTCTATTGTTTTATTTTTAATTTTTAAATTTTTATTTTTTTTATTATTTGCATATTTTAATTTAAAAAGCTATTTTTTCTCTTTTCTCCTCAATTGATTTTACCTTTTTAATTATTACATTTCTATTTTCAAGTAGTATTATTACTACTACTATTTTTACCTTTTTGGAAAAAAAGAAGTGTCATTTTATTTTATCTTAATTTTACTTTGGGATTAGAGTTCTACATTCTATTTTCATCTTTCCTTTAGCATAATTTTACCCTACCTCAACTCTACCTTTATGCCAACACTCTTATCCTAATTTTCCCCATTTTGTTGTCCTGTTTCTCTTTCACTTTTCCAACTTTAGATTCTCCCTATTCTTTCTTTTTACCTGGTTAAAATTTCAGGCTACTTATATATCTAATTTTGAATCTCCTAGTCCAAGACCATACAAACCTCTTTCTTCTCTGTCTTAATTATTCAAAAAATGATTTTTCTCTAGGTCCTTTTCTTGTGGTTTGCCTGAATGGTGATTATATCTATTTTTTTATACCTTTTTTTGAGATTGTTATTGCTTATTCTACTCATTTTATTTTGCTTTCTTTTTTTTTCCTTTTTTTTTTTTAACCTCCGTTTTCCCTTGCCTCCCTTGATATTAGTTGTTATTTGCAGTTTGTATTAATGTCCAGGTACTTGTTGCTGGCATGTGTTGGGATTAGTGGCTGTTCTATGGGAGTTTTCTCCTCACATATATAATTTGTTCCCTTTTTCTTTCTTACTCTCTTTTTGTTCTCTCTTACTTTTTTTTTCCTTTCTCTTTTCTTCTTCTCCTTTCTCCCCCTCTTTTTTTTCTCCTTTCTCCCAATTTGATTTTGGCACTTCTTTCTTTTCTTTATTCCTCATTTCTCTCTTCTTCTTTCTCTATTTACCCTTAATTTATCTTTCATTGGTGGTCACCTTATTTGTGGTTATTAACATTGTGAAACATTTCTGTTCAGTGCCTTGTATGTTGTACCTAGATGTGTTTAGTTTGTATTTAAATCATCATAGGAGAGAGAACTACATGACCAGATAACCGGAGAAGAAAGACGATGGGCAGATGAAGAAACAGCCCACATATGACAGAAAAGCAGGTATTACCAGAAAAGGAAGTAAACGAAATAGAAGCAGAAATAGACTTGCCAGAGAAAGAGGTCAGAATTATGATAATAAGGTGACAGAAAAGAATGGAAGACAAAATCGACAATATGAGTAAGAGCCAAGAGGAAATGAAGAAGAGCCAAGAGGAAATGAAGAATAATCAAGAAGAAATGAAAAATGATATCACTGCTATAAAGAACTCAATAGAAAGCATTAAAAGTAGACTAGAAGAAGTAGAGGATCTCATCAGTGAACTAGAAGACAAAGTAGTAAAAATACCCAAGTACAGAAGCTTCTAGAAAAAAAAAATTAAAAAGCATGATAAGAGTCTAAGGGAACTTTGGGATAACACACACAAAAAAACAAAACATCCACATAATTAGGGTTCCAGAAAGAGTGGAAACTGAGCAAGGAATAGAGAACCTGTTTGAAGAAATGACAGAAAACTTCCCTGATATAGGAAAGAAAACACTCACACAAATCCAAGAAGCTCACAGAGTCCCAAGCAAAATGAACCCCAAAAAGCGACACCAAGGCACATTATAATTAAATTTTCAAACACCAAAGACAAAGTAAGAATCTTAAAAGCAGCCAGAGAAAAACAGAAAGTTACCTACAAAGGAACCCCCATAAGACTAGCTACTGATATATCAACAGAAACTCCTCAGGCCAGAAGGGAATGAAATGAAATATACAAAGTCATGCAAAGGAAGGGTCTGAATCAAAGAATACTGTACCCTGCAAGGCTTTCAATCAAAATTGAAGGTGAAATCAGGAGCTTCACAGACAAAAAAGGACTAAGTGAATTTATTAGCACCAAACCAGCAATGCAAGAAATATTAAAAAAAAAAAAAAAAAGAAATAGGAAGGGAAGAAGGAACACAGGGGTAGAGAATAAAAATGGCCACAGGTAAGTACCTATCAATAATAACTTTAAATGTAAATGGATTAAATGCTCCAATCAAAAGACATAGAGTAACCACTTGGATAAGAAAACTAGACACAGAAGCAGTAAAGCATCAAACAGACTGTCAAATTACAGCAGAAAGTTTTAGGAGAGGTGGGGTAGATAACAGATCAACCAAAGGACTTGTATGAATGCATGTAAGCATAACCAATAAACACAGACACTGAAGGGTTGGGGTAAGCCTGGGAGGGGGGGGGGCAATGGGGAGATATGTATACATGTGACACAATAAAAAAAAATTAAAAAAAAAGAAAACATGATCCATATATCGGCTGTCTATAAGAAATCCACCTCAGGAAAAGAGATGCACACAGACTGAGGGTGAAGGGATGGATGATGGTGCTTCAGGCAAATGGAAATGAAAATAAAGCTGAGGTTGCAATACTTATATCTGACAAATTAGATCTCAAAGTGAAGGACATGACAAGAGATAAAGAAGGCCACTTCATAATACTAAAGGGAACAGTCCAACAAGAAGAAATAACTCTGGTAAACATGCATGCACCCAATATAGGAGCACCTAAATATGTAAAAAAAAAACTGGAGGATATGAAGGGAGAGATTGACAGCAATACAATCATAGTAGGAGACTTTAATACCTCACTGTCACCATTGGACAAATCCTCTAAACAAAAAATCAGAAAAGAAACATCAATCCTAAATGACTCACTAGACCAGATGGAATTAATTGACATCTTCAGAACATTTCACCCCAAAGTCACAGAATATACATTCTTTTCCAGTGCACATGGGTCTTTTCAAAGATCGACCATATGTTGGGTCATAGGAAAAGTCTCTTCAAATTCAAGAAGATAGAAATCATATCAAGCATTTCCTCAGACCATAGGGGCATAAAACTTAGAAATCAACTACAATAAAAACAATATAAAGAAATCAAACACATGGAGTCTAAACAGCATGCTATTAACCAATGACTGGGTAACCAGAGAGATCAAGAAATAAATAAAAAATATCATGGCAACAAATGACAATGAGAATACAAAATCAATGGACAGAGTGAAAGCAGTCCTGAGAGGAAAGTTCATTTCCCTTCAATCCTACTGCAAAAAACTGGAAACAATGGTAATAAATTTCCTAACCCTACAACTCAAAGAGATAGATAGAGAGCAACAAGAAAAGCCCAATGTATGGAGAAGGAAGAAAATAATAAAGATCAGGGTGGAGATAAAGAACATGGAGACCAAAAAAATAATCCAAAAGATCAACAAAACCAAGAGACGGTTCTTTAAAAGGATAAGAAGATTGATGGACCTCTAGCCAGGTTCACCAAGAAGCAAAGTGAGAAGACCCAAATAAACAACATCAGAAATAAAAGAGGAGAAATAACAATGGACCAGGCCAAAATACAAAGGATTATTAAAAAAAATATTAGGAACAACACTATTCCAACAAATTAGACAACCTTCAGGAAATGGACATATTCCTTGAAAAATATAATCTTCCAAAACTGAGTCAGGAAGAATCTAAACAGCTCAATAGTCCAATAACTATGGAAGAAATTGAAGCATTCATTAAAAAGCTTCCAGCAAACAAAAACCTTGGACCAGATGACTACACAGGAGAGTTTTACCAAACATTCAAAGAAGAATTAAAACCTATCCTCCTCAGACTATTCAAAAACATTCAGGAAGAAGGAACACTTCCAAACACCTTCTATGAAGCCAGCATCACCCTAATACCAAAACCAGATAAAGACAACACAATGAAAAAGAATGACAGGCCAATATCTCTCATGAACATATATGCCAAAATCCTCAAAAAAATTCTAGCAAATCGGATCCAGCAGCACATCAGAAAGATCATACACCATAACCAAGTAGGATTCATCCCAGGAATGCAAGAATGGTGCAATATTTGCAAATCAATAAACGTGATACATCACATAGCAAATTGAGAGATAAAAATCACATAATCATATCAATTGATGCAGAAAAAGCATTTGACAAAATCCAACACCCTTTCTTGGTAAAAACTCTCAGCAAGGTGAGAATAGAAGTATCATACCTCAACATCATATGATAAACCCATGCTTACATCACACTCAATGCTCAAAAACTAAAACCATTTCCCCTAAAAACAGGAAAATGACAGGGATGTCCACTCTTACCACTCCTGTTTGACATAGTACTAGAAGTACTAGCCATTGCAATTAGGCAAGGAGAAGAAATAAAAGGCATCCAAATTGGAAAAAAAGAAGTAAAGCTGACTTTATTTGCAGATGACATGATACTGTACATAAATAACCAGAAGGACTCCATCCAAAAACTAATAGACTTAATAAATAAATTTGGCAATGTAGCAGGATACAAAACTAATGCCAAGAAATCTATGGCATTTCTATATACTAATAGTGAAATTACAGAAAGAGAGACTAAAATAGCAATCCCTTTTACCATCGCACCAAAAAAATTAAGATACCTAGGAATAAACCTAACTAAAGAGGTAAAAGAACTATATGCAAAAAACTACAGAATATTGAAAAAAGAGATAGAGGAAGATGTAAACAGATAGAAAAGCATATCATGCTCATGGATTGGGAGAATCCACATCATTAAAATGTCCATACTACCCAAAGCGATCTATAGATTCAGTGCACTTCCCATTAAAATACCAACGATATATTTCACAGAAATAACTCTTCAAAAATTCATCTGGAATAAAAAAAGACCTCAAATAGCCAGAGCAATCCTGAGAAAGAAGATTAACGTAGGTAGGATCTCAATACCAGATTTCAAGTTATTTTACAAAGAACAAAACAGCCTGGTACTGGCACAAGAATAGACATATAGACCAATGGAATAGAATAGTGAATCCAGATATCCACCAAAACCACTATGCTCAGTTAATATTTGACAAAGGAGGCATGAAGATACAATGGAGCCAAGGCAGCCTCTCTAATAAATGGTGTTGGGAAAATTGGACAGATACATGCAAAAAATGAAACTAGACCACCAACTTGCACCATATACAAAAATAAACTCCAAGTGGATACAGAACTGAAACATAATATGGGAAACTCTAAAAATACTAGAGGAATCCACAGGCAGCACAATCTCAGACATGTGCTGAAAGAACTTCTTCACTGATACTGCTCCAATGGCAATGGAAGCTAAAGAGAAAATAAACAAATGGGACTATATCAAAATAAAAAACTTTTGCACAGCAAAAAAAACCATCAACAAAACAACAAGAAAGACCACTGTATGGGAGAACATATTTGCAAATGTTATCACAGATAATGGTTTAATCTCCAACATCTACAGCCAACTTACACAACTTAATAAAAGGAAGATAAACATTCCAATAAAAAATGGGCAATGGGCCTAAATAGAACCTTTTCGAAAGACGACAGAAGGAAGACCAAGAAACACATGAAAACATGTTCAAAGTCACTAATTATCTGAGAAATGCAAATCAAAACGAGAATGTGATACCATCTCATACCTGTCCGAATGGCAACCATCAACAAATCCCATCAACAAATCAACAAATGACAAGTTTTGGCAAGGATGCAGAGAAAAAGGAACTCTTGTGCACTGTTGGTGGGAATGCAGACTGGTGCAGCCACTATGGAGAACAGTATAGAGTTTCCTCAAAAAACTAAAAATAGAACTCCCATTTGATCCAGCAATCTCACTCCTAGGAATATATCCCAAGAAATTAGAAACACCAATCAGAAAGGATTTATGCACCCCTATTTTCATAGCAGCACAATTTACGATAGCTACAATTTGGAAACAGCCTAGGTGCCCATCAGCAGATGAGTGGATCAGAAAACTATGGTACATCTACACAGTGGAACTCTATGCTGCATAAAAAGGATGGAATTCTTACAATTTGTAGCAACCTGGAACTGGAGAGCCTTATGGTACGTGAAATAATCCAGTCAATGAAGGAGAAACGCCACATGATCTCACTCATTTGTGGATAATAAAGAACATTATAAACTGATGAACAAAAGATAGATACAGAGGCAGTGGAGCATCAAAAAGGCTGTCAAATTACAGCAGGAAGTTTAAGGAGAGGTGGGGTAGATAAGAGATCAACCATAGGACTTATATACATGTATATAAACATAACCAATGCCTAGGAGGGGGAGGGTAATGGGAAGATATGTATACATGTAACACATTAATAAAAAAACAAACAAACAAATAAATAAGCAATTGAGAACCTGGTATGACCCAAACTCAGAGGGTCATAGGACTTTGGGATATAAGCTATTTTATTAATTTTTTAATTAATTTTTAAGTTGACTTTTAAAATATGTTTTTATTGATTTTTAGAGAGAGAGGAAGGGTGAGAGATAGAGAGATAGAAGCATCAATGAGAGGGAAATATCATTCATTGGCTGCCTCCTGCCCACCCCCTACTGGGGGTTGAGCCTATAACCCTGGGGCATGTGCTCTGGCCAGGAACCGAACTGCTGACATCTTAATGAATGATTTGATGCTTAACCACTGAGTTACACTGGTCAGGCTATTAATATATTTTTTAATAGTAATTAATCTTCCACATAAAACACTGCCACTCATTTGTGCTTGAAGTTTATTAGATATTTGCAATAAACTGGAGCTATTTATAATTGATAAGTAAAATACATATCCATATACATACATATATATAATTTATTTGTTAAGTAACTGCTTCTAAATAATATTTTATTTGAGATGATTAATAATTTGAGACCTGCCTATAGACACATGGCACTGCATTATAAATCACATCTTATTTTCATTCATAATGAATGAAATGATGTCCATTTTTTTGGACATGATTTATCATCTGCAAATTCTATGTGCTATCTGTGTGGGATAGAAAAATAGATGAATTATTAAAAATTATTCACATTTTGCTATTAAATTCTCTGCATATGCAGAAAAAAAAATCAATGGGCAGTGTCTCCTCCACAACCCAATATTTAGCTGCATTGAATTACTGATGGAAAGAAAGGTTATGAATGAGTTCCTTTTATAAGAAGCAAAATACCTGCCAGCATCTGGACTTTTCAAACCATTTCATTTAGGTATCATTTAATCTGTAATTTTTTAAGGACGTCTACTTGCTATTTACATATATTCTGTCTTCTTTCAGAAGCATGGTGAGTAATATAGGTGTTAAGCCTTGAGATAAGAGTTCTTTTTTTCTTTAATGCAATTCCCTTCAGCTCTCCGTGATATGTAATCTCTAAGTTAAAGCAATTGCTACTACTTTATGAAATGTCACTCTCACTGCCTGGTAGGTCTCTGTTCCCAGACTGCTACTGTGAAAGCTGGTCGCCAGGGCCATCTTTACTGTCTGGTGACAATGGTGGATGTCTGCTGTATTCCTAACAGGATTACTCAGAGGAGGCTGTAAGGAAACTTACTCAAACATTAAGAGCAAATAGGATTTAGGGCTTTAGGACCAGCCTTGCATTACAATGCCAGCACTGCCAGCTACTGTCTGCATATCTTTGGACAATTTACCTCTAGGAGCTACAAATTCCTTATACGTACAGTGAAGATCAAAATAAAATGCATCTGAGGGTTCAGTGAGCATTGGCATAAAGAAAAGCTTTTATAATTGCTAGTTACTGCTGACATTACATATAAAGTTAGGGAAAATACTTTAATATTTCTGAATCTCAGGCTTCTCATTTGTAAAGTGGGGAATGATAATAGTATTTTAGCAGAATTTCCCTGTGGTTTTGATACAATGTATGTAACATATAGAACAGCATCTGGATGTAATAAGCAATCAATCATTTTATTGCATCTGCCAATATTTCTTTGGATTTTTATTTTTTACACATCCCTGTCAATGAATATTTACTTAGTAAACACAGTTTTAGGTGATTTTTCAGAGTGAAAATCTGAGCAAGTAATACACTGTATAGTTAGGAACACGGATAAGCTAGGTTCTAATATCAGCTCTGCCACTTATCTTCTTATAACCTTCAGCAAATATATGATCTCTCTGTGCCTTGGATTTTTTACCTTTAAAACAGAGATGCTATTAGTGTCCATAGTGTCCAATTGCTTTAAGGATTAAATAAATGAATATATAAAATATGCTTCAAGTGGCAAACAGTAAGTGCTAAATAAATACTTGCTATCATTATTTCCTAAAAGAAGGTCCAAATATAACTTTTCAAATTTATACACACACATGGAGGCAGGCATTTTTGCACACTTGCAATCACTCACCCACACGTAAACATATTTATCTTGGTGCTGGGGCTGACCAGCAGACTCTGAGTGTTGAATGAATCGATTACTCTGGAGCAATGTTTGCTGTGAAAGAGAGGGCTAAGGGATTGCCTGACTAAAGTAACCAGACAGCCTTGAATGACTGACTCATTAACCTTTTATTGTAGCAGTAGTTTGAGATAAAGTTTATCTTTTAGATACAATTAGCAGAGTAAGTAATATTGAGAGGACACATGTGTTTGCCCTGAAAGCAAGGACACTCAAAAGATTAAGCATAAGGATTCCAGTAAACACCCAGGGGTCTACACGTGCATAGGTTTGTTTTGTAAGGTCAAGGAATAATTAGGGGTGCCACCTTTAACACTCCCCTAAGTCTGAATTCTGATAAACAGGGCAGGCAGCCATCTCTACACTTCCAGTTTCTAAGAATGTCCTCCTTACAATCCTTTTAACCAAGTCTCATGATTCCCCACATCTTGATGACCAATAGTGAATTTAACTGAGAAATTAGTTAAGAACTATATGTAAAGTGGATTCTAATAAAATTAATTATTTTTTCTAATTATAAAGAGGATGGATATTATATAGAAGATACATCAATGACTTAGATAATGTGGTCCCATGTAAGTTTAATTTTTCCAGGAATTAATTTACCTATAAATTAATACACCTCCCCCACTTTATTCCACAAATAATTTGAGGTGGCTTATTTTTCTCACAATCACATTTAAATATCTCAATGAAAATGATAAATTTAAGCATATTTGGAATGTTATTTAGTATGCATTTCCAAAGCCACACATTATAAATTGCATTGCAGCATTAGGTGTAAATTAGCATCCTGCTTTCTATATGTTCTCCATTTCACTCTAGTAATAATGAGAATACAGAAAGACTTTATTACTAGGAATGTTGACACACAAAGAATTCTGTGAAATGCTATTTCTAGAACAGAAAGTGGCCCAACCAGGGCAACAGTGTTTTACGCACTGTATCAAAAGCAAATCTACAGTGAAATATCTGAAATAACAAATACGTTTTCTGTTTTCCCTTGTGTAAACTTGTTCTTTGTGAGTAGAGATCCTGGGGCTGTTTTGATGGCAAATGGAGAAAGAGAAGAGTTAAATCTTCAGCGAGTGGGTTATATATTTTTGTTCTGATGAGTAGGTCCTCATCAATTACCATCACCCCTTATTACTTGAAAAATCCCAACCACCCACGACAAAACACCTCACATTCCCCAAAACAGAACATTGTGGTCTGATCCTAGAGCCTGATGGGAAGAGCCAGAATGGCAATGCTAGCACTTAAGCCCATCCTTGTCCTGCAGGCACTTCACTGAATGCAGGACAGGAGAATGGCGCTTCACTCCTACAGGTCTGAGTCTCAAACACAGAGATGTCTAAGAATGGACTAAAACATCTGTATCTCAGATGTTTCCCATTCCCCTCCTTATGTCACTCCTCCCAATCTCAACCTCCCCCTGCCCACCATCACGCTCTTCACCATCCTAATGCCCATGTCCATGGGTTATGCATATAACTATGTATGTTCTCTGGTTTATCTCTTCTCGTACCCCCATCCCCACATGGAGATATTGATAACCAAAATTGTGAGCCGTGGTTTTTTCCAGAGTTGTGTCTCATGGCTCCAAAGTATGAGCTCCGAGGACTATAAGATTTAAGAAAAAGCATGGAAAATTTATTATAAGCAAGTTCAGACTTCTTGCACAGCGAGGGGGTCCAGTGAAGTTAGTTGGTCTAGGGGTACATGTGTTACAAGCCTGCTCTATATCTATCTGTGTCACCACCTGATTAATTTCCTCATTGGTCTTGCATAGCAACTGACAGGAACTCTTCCTGTTCCTATGCATCAGTACACCTTGTTGCAGGCTCTCTCTTCATTTCACATCCCTCCCACTCTGATTCCAAAAACATTCTATTATTTCAGTATGGTTGGTTTCTGTGGTTAGGTTTGCTCAAACTGCTATGTCTTCCCTTGCCTGTGTTACACCTGTATTTGTTTTCCACTGAACTCCTGCCCTGTTTGCCTGTGTATTAAGCTAATTCCTCTCAGTTTCCCCTGCTCTGAGATTCGTGTGCAAGGCTACTAGTACTTCATATATTTCTCTCTTATCTTCTTCTTGCCTGACTATCCCCACATCCCTTTTGAGATCATTTTAGGATGGCCTTTGAGATGTCTATTTGCATCTAAGAGGATCTAGTAGGCCATTTTGGCCTAGAGCCGGTCAGTACTAGAATAACAAGACTAGAGATTAGAGACACTTGG